>CM031237.1:232845373-232960373 GCA_018340775.1 Taxus wallichiana var. yunnanensis | reverse complement strand
CCGGTCAACCTCACATTGAGCCTCTCATGAAGAAAGAGCTAAACAAGCTAATAGAGGCGAGCATTATATTTCCAATCAAGCATTCAAGCTAGGTTACCAACTTGGTTCAAGTCAGGAAGAAGAACAGAGAAATCAGGTTGTGTGTGGACTTTCAAGACATGAACAGGGTATCTCTCAAAGACCATTACCCACTCCCTTTAATGGAATAAATCCTACAATTACTATCCAGATTAGAAAGATTCTCCCTCCTAGATGGGTAATCGGGGTTTAATCAAATAATGGTGAAAGAAGATTATCGGTTCAAGATTTCTTTCACCACCAAGTGGGGCACCTATGCCTACAAGAAGATTCCATTTGGACTATCAAATGCTGGAGCCACTTTCCAGAGGGTGATGGATATGGCATTCAAGGGGTTTATCAACAAAATAGTACTATATATCTTGATGATATCATTGTGTTCTCCAAAAACGTAGTGGATCACCTCTTTCATTTGAGACAGGATTTCAAAGATGTAGGAGATTTGGGGTGTCATTGGATCCCAAAAATACATATTCTGGCTCGAAGGAAATCTCCTAGGACATATTGTATCAAATGAGGGATTGATGATTGACCCAGAGACTTGAAGCAATTCAAGCATTACCATTGCGAGTCATAACAAGGCTCTTCAAAGCTTTCTAGGAAGAATCAATTTTGTCCGCATATTTGTACCAAATTTTTCCACTCTTGTGAAGCTAATAATGTTGATGTTGAAGAAGAGTATGGAATTTAGGTGGAAAATTGAAGGCAAAGCCAATTTTGAAGCAATAAAAGAGACTATATCTCAAGCTCCAACTCTCGTCAATCGAAACTTCTCGAAGAACTTCATACTCTATGCCTTTGGTGGTGGGGACACGATTTCTACAATCCTAGTCTAGCAAAAAAATGAAGGTTCCAAAGATCTCGGTTTCCTTCTTCAAAAATTTTGGAGAACTATGAAGTAAGGTGCTCCTTCATCAAGAAACATGTTCTCATAGTAATCGTGGGAGCTTGAAGAAGTTCAAACACCTAGTTTCAAATAAAAAGATCCAACTGCTAGTCTCTCATAAACAAAGATCTGGATGAAAACGTGCGGAATGGATCACTCATGTCATGGAATATGACATTGAAATTAAGGTCACTAAGTTATTCCATGGAAAGGGACTATGTGAACAGCTATCCTCGAGTCAACAAAGTTAAATCAGTGGTGAAAATGAAGTTGTCTTGGTACTACAGCATAGTCAAGAGCAAGAAAATGATAATATACCCACTCCTTGTTAGACTCAGAACATGATACACTTCCTACAAACAAGACTATGCCCTCCAGAAATGAGCAAAGAAAAGAGGAGATACTTTAGATTACAAGCCATTCCATATATGCTTGTTCATGGTGTTTTGTTCAAAAAGGACGTCAATGGTGTTCTACTGAGATGCAATGGGATAGGTCAAATTGAGAGGGTGTTCTGATAATTTTAGATGGAAGGGTCGAGGAAATTTTTCCCCAAAAGTAATAGCTCTCAAGATAATGAAGGCGGGTTACTATTGGCCCACAGTGTTCAATGATTGTTACACATGGATCAAGAAATGTAAAAATGTACATTCTTCACAGAAAAGAAAGGTTAGCAGCACTTCCATTGCACCCAATTTCAGTTGACCAACCATTCATGCAATGGGGATTGGACTTCATTGGGGTCATCAATCCAAACTCAATCTAAGGCCACAAGTGGATTCTCACAGCAACAGACTATTTCACCAAGTGGACCGAGGTGGTAGCACTCAAAGAAATAAACAAGTCTAGCATACTAGACTTTTATGAAGGATAGTGACTAGGTTCGGAGTATTGGCCACTATCATATCAAACAATGCATTAGTGTTCCTAGGTTCCAAGATCACATAATGGGTTGTTAAGAATGGAATCTACTTGAGCACCTCTTCAAATTATTACCCACAGGGTAATGGGCAGGCAGAGTCCACGAACAAGAATTTGCTAAGAATCATCAAAGGACTCTAGATGAAAACCAAAGGACATGGCATACAAAGCTCAAATCAGCATTATGGGCTGATAGGATCACACCAAAGAGGTCAACAGGTAATTCCCCTTACAATTTGGTCTATGGTAAAGAGGTAGTGTTGCCTATATCATTAGAACTACCCGCATTGGAGCTCATGAAGCAGTTGGATTTTTTTGAGTTCGAACCAATGGAGGTCAGGTTTGATGAATTGATGGAATTGGAAGAGATCAGAGAATATGTAGTTCAAACAATGGAGAAGGATCAAGCCTTAATTAAAATATGGTTTGATAAGAAAGCAAGAGCAAGGACCTTTCAGGAAGGGGACCTAATTCTAAACGGGATGCAGATTAGGAAAAACCAAGAAGGCATTCCAAGTTCGATGCCATTTGGAGTGGCCCCTATATGGTCATAGGATGTAAAAGTAGCAATGCCTTCCAGTTGTCTACATTGGAGGGAGAGGAGTTTCGATTCCAATAAACAGAATCTATCTTAAACATTATTCAAGCAAAAAAATTCACCCTTGTAAATATTAGCCTAGGATTTCAATTCCTCTTTAGTGTGTGTGCACACTATCTTATTGTAATTTAGGTTTCATTTCCCTAATTGCTTTGGCACAGGGGTTTTTGCTCCCAAATTGTATCCAAAGGTGAATGTTGTAAATCCTTCGGGGACAAGTGAAAGCTCCAGTCAAAACAATTTTCTACTCTCACAAACCTCATTATTAAGATTTTCTTATGAAATTGAGAGTACAAGCAAAGTTTCAAGTTTCAAGAACAAGATTAGTATCAAGATATCATTCATGACTCCATGCCCAATGGATACTTCAAGGCAACTGATCTTTCACCTAGCAGGTAGGTGATCCCGCGAGTCACCAAATTGTTATCCAATTTTGCCCCTCAGGCAAAATTGACAAACATGAACTTGCACGTAATGAAAATGGAGGATTTGATCCATTAATAGGGCTTGCATTTTGGATTTGGGTGAATAAGGTTGAAGAAGGCCTGAGAAAGTTACAGAGATTTCGGGAAAAGAAGAAGTTTGAAATTCGAGTTTCGGACTTCGGAGGTGGGCTAAGGTAGATTTCGGGGACTCAAAAAGGAAAAAGGTTTTCAAAACCCAAAACTCTGAAAATATAAAATTTCAAACATTCGGGTTTCAAGGTTTCAAAGTTCTCGGTAGTCAAAGTTGGAAAAGTGGAGAAAATTTTTGAAACCCAAAACTCTGAAAGTCCAAAATTTTAGACTTTCGGGTTTTGGAGTTTCGGAGGATCTCGATGGGACAAAATAGAAAAAGTGAGCAAAAATCCCGAAACCCGAAATTCCAAAACTCCAAAAATTTGGACTTTCAAGTTTTAGAGATTCGGGATTCGAGTTTTGGAGTCTTCGGTGACAAAATCGGAAAATTGAGGTAAAATGTCTAAAATCCCGAAAGTCTAAATCCCGAAAAGGGTCGGATTTCAAAAGTCAACACAGTTTTCGGGGTCAACACGGTGGCAGTTTCGGGTTTCGGAGTTTGAACTTCGTGTTTGTGGTTTTGGAACTCTCGAGGAAATTTGGATGATGAACAGTGAAAAAGTTCTGAAAAGGCAAAATGTTTGAGAATCTGAAAGTTTGAAATTTTAGACTTTTGGGTTTTAGGTTTCGGACTTTCAAACTCTCAAGAAAAGTTGGCGGATGAACAATGTTTCAATCTCTGAAATGGAAATGTCTGAAAGTCCAAATTTCAGGATTTTGGAGGTTGCATGCATTTCGAGACTCAAAAATGACAGAGCCAACCACCCGCCATTTTTGTAGAATGACACCTCAACCTTTAGATGGCCATAACTTTTGATTGGGAGCTCGGATTTGCACAAGAAAGGACTTTTGGAAATCTCTCGACGTCTTTTACTCAACTACAATTGGATATCTTAAAATTAGTGGGACTAAGTTATTCAAAATTAAGAAATGCATTTTGCCATTTTTTAAGGTGTCAGGCTTCCCACCTACCCCAATAATGAAGGTATGGGATTCCTTTCTTGCCCAACAAGGAATAGTACATGGAGGTATGGGTTTTGTCATGGAACCCATCATTTTTAAAGTGAATTCAATGCATTTTGGGGTGGTTGAAGCAAGAATTTGAATTCTTCTCATCTCCTTCTCTCATTTTCTTCTTATATATTGTAAGGAGGGGCATTTTTCTAAAGGTTGGGCAACTTGGATTTGCACCCTCCCTTCTTCTCTTCTCTACAAGTGAATTTGTGGAGTAAAACCTCTCATTCAAACCGTAAATGCAAGTTTTGCCTCTTGTGCCGTAATGCACTTGTATCAAATTTTGGAGTAGTAAAATAATTTTGTGGATGATTTCAACCCTCTCTTGTGTTCATTGCCTTCATCTGATCTCTCATTGCAGTTTTGTTATCTCAGCATGGTGGTTGTATTAAGGTTTAATGGTTTTTGTCTAATGGAAAAGTAAGTGTTCAACATTCCTTTGGTGCATCACCTTTTTAGTTTAAGTTTATTTTCTTGCATCTTCTTAACTCTGTCTCCTTGGCAAGTTAGAGTAGATCTTCTATAATTTGAATGTGTGCATTTGAATAGAGGAATAGGAACCACCTTCACCTGAGAGATTTCTCGATTGCAAAGTCCCACACTTTGGGAAAAGCTCCATGTTATGCAATCACACTGAGAGTTTCAACCCATCGAGTTGTAGACATTCAGGGGTGTTGTGATTACGCATCAATAGATAAGTAACAAGCAATGTAAATAAACAATCAATATTGTACCCCAACCATTATCATTCATATGCACGTGATAACAGATCAACCAAAATAAATATCAAAGTGCTCTACCTAGGATTTTGATAGATGGATGCTTTAGAACAAATTAGATTCAATTTTTCAATAACATTGTTATAATGATTGTCCAAATACACTAATGCATCTATATATTTATAAATTTCTTGAATTCAACTTATGACCCTATTTTTATTTCAAGTTGACACATAATAGGTGGAAAAATCAACTAAGAGGAACATAAAACTCAACGAAATAGTCTGTTGGCTACCCTTCACTCATAATACACTCATTGAACCCCTGTCAATGCATCATGACCACCCATTACGGAATAGACGGTTATGATGCATTGATCGGGGTTGACCGGGTGCATTATGAGTGAAGGGTAACCCTCTTCCACAAAATATGGTCCTGGACAAAAATGATCAATGCTCACAATCTAATAGAAATAGATGGAGATAGACAACTAAGAGAAAAAGGAGAAAATTAGATAGAGAACAAAACATAAATAAATCAAATCAAATGGAAAAAAATCAATAAAAAGGTAATAAAGGGAGACTTTAGAAAAGAGTTTTAAAAAGAAATGACCAAAAAAAAAAAAAAAAACTCGAAAAAAAAAAAACGTAAATCAATAATCATAAACACAAAAATACACTAGCACAATAAGAATTAAACTAATCAAATGCCAATTTTAGAAGGAATGTGAGGAGATTGAAAAATATTTTCTTATTTATGTAAGAATTAACTAATCTCATACCATTTTCGAAAGGGATATGGGGAGATTGAAAAACATCTTTTATTTAAAATACATAATAAAATGCGCGAAAGTGTGGAATGACATGTGTTATATCACTTCTCAATTCTGCATTGCAAAGAAATTGAAGTATTAATTTAACATTGCGGAATAAGTTTGATAATTTGTTTGTTTATATTATTTCAGTGTTTGATGTGCATGGCATTTATGTAAATTCTTGAAATTTCATAAAACTATTCTAATCCCACCCTTAGTGTCCAATAGTTTTATAAAAATATTTGAAAATAATAAAACGTATCCACAACGTCAAAAGTATGACAGTCACCTGTGCCTCACATGTTAATGCTCATCTCGCCTTAGCAACGTACAGATCATTTTTTTAATCTAAAGACTAAAACCACTTTGAGGCCTATTACAATGCTTACCGATTCATATACTAGACCAATAGAGTTGATAAGACAAAACATGGTAGCACGGATACTGATTATCTCTTGCTGCGGCATGATGAAAGAGTTTTAGCTGGCCATAAGTTATGGCCAAGGTAATCCACACTTCTACAACCAAAATAAGATCCAAGTGTGCCAAATGCTACAAGTGCAAGCTCGAAACCCCTACAAAAACCCCATGTTTTACATCAAAAACTCAACAAAAGTTGCAGAGACTAACGACACGAGCTCGCAGAAAAAATGTAGAAGCCGATATGTAAGCTGCCTAAAGAGGATTCGGAAGGCCTCTCTTTCTGTATCAGAAACAGACTGTCATGTTGTCGGTCTAGTTTTCTTATTGGCTTCTGCAGAATCGGCACATAACAAGAGTTTAAAGCTCCATGGCGTTCTGGGTTTCTTGATCTCGTTTCTTTTTTAGGCTGGAGATTTCTAAGACACAACTCAATGCATTAAACTTCCTCTCCTATAAGGATAATAGTTCCTGGTTTGTAAACGCATGATCAGTCTTTCTTTTCTATATAAAACAACCCTCGCAGCCCCTGCAACTTTCGTGCACATCTCCCACAATGGAATACAAAACTACAGCAGATGAAATGGAAATAGAAAATGAAACTAAATGACACCGCTGAACGTATCTTGCCGGTACGTTCAGCGTAGACTGCCAACCTGGAAGTTGACTCCTAACGCCCAGCTAGGGGCTTCTCCTCCATCCTATCAAATACCCTGGCTTCTTCTTGTATGCATTTTGATATTTTCTTCTTCACTGCTCAGCATAATGGAAGTGTATTTGTTGTTTGCACGCACTGTCATGGCATATGATTTTGCAGCGTACAGAAGATATGGGTATCCTGATTAGGCAGTCCCACTGTTTCACCGTGTACAACAAACAGGTCCCCAACCCGATCAGTTTACATTTGGCAGAGTACTTCCAGCCTGTGCAAAACGGGAGGTTTGAAACAGGGTATGAACATTCATCAAAGCAAAAAAATAGAGAAATTGTGTCAGATGCTGGAGTTGCAACTGCCCTGGTAAACATGTATTCAAAATGCAGGATCATGGACAAAGCAAGTGAAGTGTTTGATGGAATACCACAAAGAAATATGTTCTCCTGAACCCCAATGACTGTAGGATATGCAGAAAATGCATTTGTTGGAAACGTAGGTGAACTGTTTGATAGAATTCCTCAAAGAAATGTGGTCTCATAGAATGCCATGATGGCAGGATATGCACAAATTAGATTTGTTGAAAAGACTTTAGAAACTTTAAAGCAAATGCAATTAGCAGGTGTAAAGCCAGATTCCACAACTTTTGCCAGCATCCTCTCAGCCTGTGCCAAAATGGGAGGTTCGGAACAGGGCATGGACATCCATAAAAGTATAAAGGATACACATGTAATTGTATAAAGTATAAAGTATAAAGGTTTGGAACAGGGCATGGAATTTCATCAAAATTGTAGTTGCAACTGCTCTGGTAGACATGTATGCAAAATGTGGAAGCATAAACAGCACTTGAACTATTTGACAGAATGCCTCAATGAAATGTGTTCCCAAAGACAGAAATGATTGCAGGCTATGCACAAAATAGATTTGTTGAACAGGATTTAGAAACTTTCAAGCAAATGCAATTCGGGGCTGGGGAGGATAGTTTCTTCGAGGAGATGGACCATGTTGTTGCACGGTAAGCTACACCCTCTCTCTCTTAAATTTGGTTATGGTCTGTAATTTTGGGGTTTTTTTATTTTTATTAATGCAGCAGAGTATATCATATAAGAGTTGTTTGGGTCATTCACCTTGAACTAACTTGCTTGTACATATAATCACTTGTCGAGTCCATTCAATTTAGCACCAATATACATGATTTTGATCAAATTATCTTTGGATTAAGATTTTTACATTGATCTTCCCAACATTGTAGCTACATTTTTATCACTTCATTTATCTCTATGAGTCTGAGGTTTGAGTCTCGTTATCTGTAAGGTTGTCTTTTGTTCACTCATCGATGGGTTTAAATAGTCATGGAAATCTGGATACCCTTCCACATATGTGTCAATATCCATTCAGGATGGCTCATCTTTATCACTTATTGCACAAGCATCACCGCCGGTTCTTTGTTGTTTCATGCAAGCTTCATATTTTCATTGTCTGTTTTGCATGGTCTTGATATAAGAGTCGGCTTGTGTGTCCAGTTTCTCATTTCTCTGGGTTGTCGGATCCTCATGAAAATACCTTTACCACTAGCAATATCATCTCATGGTAAAACACATCTGATTGATATTTTGTAAATCCTCTTTGCTTTATTTGGAAATAGGACTTATACACCTCGGCTCTGTGTACCTACTTTCACAAGGCCTCCTCCATATGTCAAGCTTTTTCTTCATTTACCTTGTTTGCATGAGCAATGTTTCGATGTCACCTCACTCAATATCCACAAGTCCTGACTTCTTGCTTGAACTTCTCGGCTTCTATGCTTAGGTCTGTCGGCTTAACCATATGATGTGCTTTTGAGTTCTTCATACCTATTTTCCCTTCTTTCTTTGAATAGTCATAGGTGCACATTGAGGTAATGGTTGAAACCACTCCACTTTGTACATCACGAGGTCATGTCGGTGTTTACGTAATCTTCCTTCATTGCTATGTTTGGGTTACCATAGCCATCAACATCATCACTTTAGAGATTTCTCTGTTTTGACACTTTTGACCAGTATGTATCTCAATTTAACAGTTGTGATAACAATGTATCAGCAGCAGCCCCTTGCTTTACCAATATCACAAGCTAACTATCGAGATAAAAGGGTGTATATAGAAATAAATCATTCTAGTTGTAGTGCTTCTATTGATTTTTATGTTAGCATTTATGTTTCATTTGATTCCATACATTAGCATGTGGTGGAGTATATTGTTAGAGCCGAGGAATTCAAAACGTTTGCAGGCACTTAACTAATTATAAATCATGGAGTACCTTGTCTAATCACAAATGTGCCAAAGACTATTATATAAAACAAACCTATATAATGGCTAGACAATCGTTAATTTGATATTGCTAAGTTTTTGAAGAGCTAGGAAGCAAATTATAATTTCATGTTGATTAATCAACTTCATGACCTCCTTGTGAAATTGGACCTCCTAGATTTCATCTTTGAAATTTGTTAATACATGCTCCAACACCCTTTCCCTAGAATGTACACCTTCACGTTGATGATAATGTGGTTGGTGTTTGATGATTTCCACCCTTTCTCAGGCATTTCATGGAAGCATATTTACGTTATCTTTTATATCTCTAATCCAAACCATGCAATTAGATTTTCATGTGCATAATTCAAGATCAAGATTACACACTCTCTCTGTATTTCTAGCTGACCAAATTTTATTCAGGTTGGATTCCTTATGAATCATGATAAATGGCGTCTATGTTTTACAATAGGTTAACAATAATAACTCATGAAATAAGAGTGGATTAGGGAAGATCCACACAATATAAGTGAAATGAAGAGAAGAATACTGAATATATGACTAATCAACTTCAATTGGTTGCATTCAAGTTGCATTTAGTGATGAACTTACAATATCGCAGGAGTAGATTCACAGAAATAGATTACAATTCAACATATGGCATGTACATATTAAAAACATTGACTCACAAATAAGAGCAAAATAGAGTAGGTCCATGCAATATAAGTGAAATGAAAAGCACAATACATTCCAATCGCAGGTATTGCAAGTAAAGGGTCCTTGGATGGTGATTTCCCAACACATGCTCAATTGAATGATTGTCGGGTTTAAACTAGTGAGAAGAATGTCTGAACGGATGTTTTATGAGCGGGGCACATTTTAAAAGCATATTATTCCTTTTTCTATTGCTATGCATTGTAGAAATGTATCTAACATAGACATTCCTATCAAAAGCATGTGCTACATAATTTACATCACCAGCTACCCAGTTGATACTAAAAGACACTATAATGTACCATGAGAAATCACTAAAAGCTTATTTTTTCTAGTTTAACAACTTTACATCTTCATCTCCATATTCATGTCAACCACACTCCAAATTTTCTTTGCTAACCATTTTTTTTTTTATGCTTCCGAACTCAACAATTCTTGGAGTCATGAACCAAGATTGTTGTTGTGTCACTATGCCTTCCCAAAAAGGAATAAAAAGCTTTTACGGCATACCCCACTATCATAATCTATTCTTGTTGAGAAACTAATTTCAGATATCATAAACTTATTATAAATCTTTTTAAAAACACAATAAATATCAAGGTATCTCCATTTTGTCCTTGTAACTTCTTTGTTTGCCTTTCTCCCATATATCATTTTTTCCATTTGTATGTCGAATTGAATTGGTTTCTTTATCAAGTGTGCATTGTATGCACAATATTATATGTATTTATTTGTGTTATGTCTTATAGGTTACTATAAATGGAGCCATTACAAACATGTCACATATCACTAACAACTTGACATAACTTGATTCCTTCATTGGAGAACTAAAGTTATGCTTGATTATAGGGCATGAAAACTCATTGAATGAGATTCCAAAAGGAAATTGACCAAAGAAAGTAGATAAGGAAATGGTATGACTAAATTAGAAGACAAGATTCAAAATCCCAAAGGCTCTTTGTAAGATGCTTAATGTTGCAATGTTTCTTCATGGTGAGATGCAGTGAATAAGGCTAATTGATTTCCAATGTCCTAATTTGACGTTCAAAAAAATAGTATTTGAAAGAATTAATGAAAACCATGCCATGCATGCAAATTTAAATGGTATGTGTGTGTATAAACATTCTGTATGGATTTGTTAAACAAAATGTAGGAATTATTTTTATTTGAATTTGCAAATGGCTTAATTATATAAACCATCAGCAATATTTAACTTAATGATTTTCGGATTTTAGATTGTTCTCCTTTCCTTTATCATGAAAACAAAAAATTGGTTATCTTATTAACCCGCAAAAATGCCTTCTTTGGCCATTTTTGAAATCGTTTTTTTTGTACCTCATTTGGTTTGGATGGTCCATCTTGTATTTTTCCATTTGACTCTAGTTGTCTGAAATCAGTTCTTAATTGAAACTTGCCTGATATTTTTCCTAAATGATTGAAAGGTTGTTTGGCCACAATGATCTCCCATTTCCCTCTCTTCTCTACTAAGATCCAATGATCCATTCGTCCTGAAGCAAGAAGGTGGCCACAAGTTAAGACCGAATTTCATTGAAATATTTTGTCAAATAGTTCGCATGCAGTCTTTTGATACACAATCTTGTAAGGTTGAAATTTTGATTTTATAATTAAAAATTGAAACAAGTGTGTAAACATATGTATTGTTTGGGCACATCTAACTATTAATATGTTCTATTGCCAATATACACAATGTAAATTAACAAGGAGTTGAATGTTCAACATGGGTATATTCGGGGAGTTGTGGAATCTTTTGAATATCTATTGTCTCCATGGATGCTAAACCATTCATAATTCAGGGCACATGTCATGCATAGAAATGGTTGGGTCTTTATTAATAGTTTTGTTCTTGAATATCTCTTACTCATTCCAAACTCTATTTTGAGGTTCCATTACTTTCTTTTAATGGTAACAATTAAATTATATAAATATCAACATTTCTAACTTAAATTTTTAACATAAATATTGATATCTCTACCTTAAATATCAAAAATTATGAAATTTGCATCTTATTAATTTGCATATGGTTAGGAATACAAATGTTGATATCTTTCTCATTCTTTTACACTATTGGATAACAACTTGTTACTTTTTGTTGACCAGATATATACAACTTATATTTTACAAAATATCATTTCCTTTCATGCTACATACAACGGATGCTTATGGCTACATTGTGCTCATTATGCGGATGAACCAATGCAAGTTGGGCCTTTCTTAATGTTGAAGATTATGTTGCTTCCAAAGCTCGGTAATAAATTTTTCATCTTTCTTTACTTATCAATGGAAGGCCTTGCTTTATCTATTCTAAATTTTGTATTATGTGTTTTTGACATTTTATTGACAATTGGTAGTTTTTGGTATATGCAGAGCTCAAGGAACCTTCGTTAAAATAAGATATTCCCTTGTTAAATTACATGTGTCATAACTGATAAAGTAGGATTCCTCATTTCAACTGGGGGAATACAACCCTCCTGTTATCAAATGTTTCTTTGATTGCAAATAGACCTCTGACAGTTAAGGGTTAATGGCATTTAGGCACCCTTTTGTATTTTATCTTATTTGATATTAATAAAATGTTTGTGGACCCATTTGTGGGCACAAGATTCAACTCAAATTGTTATCTTGAATTCTAATTAGGACTCTATAGTGGAAAAAGATTAAACATTTGAAAAATATGACATAAAGAACACAAAAAATATCAATAAACCCAAGAAAAAGAGGAGAGAGAAACACTTGATGCAATTATGTTGTTTGTTAGGTATTATGTGTCCTCCATTCTTGTACAAATCATTCAAGCAAATCATCATTTATGATGTCCCATCCTAGAGATTATTTCATCAAACATTCCCGACATCCAATGTTCTTATAAAGACACAATTTAAACATTATGCACTTTTATCCAAATGCTAGTTTTCATGAATACTCACATCTACAAATGATCAAAGTATGGACCTTCACAAAGCAAAATTTTAAATAATGAGCTAAAAGAAAAACATATCGATTTTGTGTTCATTTTGAATGGTGTTGAAGATATGGATTTGATTGTTCAAAAAGTTAAATATGTCTTAACAGTTTTTTCAAATTCAAAAGAAAATATAGTTTGTCAAACGATTTCGACATGTAGAGTTTTAAGAGAGGATACAATAAACCATTCATTGTCCCCGCAAATAAATTAAGAGAGGATACAATCAATACACCAAATTTTCAATACAAATTTCAAACATCAGTGTAAAGTGGATGGTGTTTCTTGTATATGATTAATCAAAAGTATTCTAAGTAATACAACAAGTGAATTGTTCACTATATGAAAAACATATCCTTGACAATTTAACAAATTGTTCACTATTATGAGGTGCTTACACTCTTGAGAAACATTAAGAATTAAAAAATGGGACACAAAAAGCATTACAATATAATTTGTAAAACATAATATTAATGCCCAACAAAGATTTGAATTTGTATTTATAAGACCAAATGTCTTTACAAAAATGGGATAGCAAAGGAGTCCTTGCAATATTTTTACTACTGTTGTTCTACACCTCTTGTAGCTACTTTATCCAAGTCCTCCTGAAATGTAATATGCTTTGATCACCCTTTACGTCTGGGAGGGAATTCAAAGCATGTTCATTTGTTGGTGGTGCACGCCTACGAATTTCCATATTCTCAACAAAATCTATTGTACGTTTTAGAGAGGTCCCATAATTATCTTTTACACGTTCAAAAGGTTGTGCATGGGGATGAGAAACCACACCATTATTGAAGATTGAATGTGCTCAAATTTTTACAAACATCTTCCACCACCTTCTCAAGGAAATTAAGACTTCTCCTTTGAACTAGTAAAGAAAGAAGAGTTGTGTCTAACAATTTGCGGATCTTTACAATTTGGGGATCATTGGGATTATTCACATCACCAACAACATTTTGGTTTACACTAGTATTACCAACATTGTCATTGGCATAATCATACCCAACATTATCATTGATGAGGTCAACAAAATTGTTATTAGCTTCATCTTGAATAAGCCACAAAAGGATGCTTGTTAATAACCCTATGAAAACCATTAATAGATTCAAAAAGTAAGGGATGGTAAAAAAATACAAAAATAACACTTACATGGGTAGAAGCATGATTTGTTGAAGAAAATGAAACATTTCTTTTGGAAGAAAGTTCCATTCCCATTCTCTTTCTCAAATCAGCAACTTTCAATATATGCTTGCACACATGGCCTTGGGCTGCCCACATGCATTCACATAATGCAAAAGAGTGATCCGCATTATAGACCTTGTAATATTTCTCTTCCTTGCTTTGGCTCTTGACCCATGCCACATCAAGGTCAAATTTAGAGAACTTCACATCACCATCTGAGATGCATAGAGATTTCATCCATGACTTGTTCTCCAATTGCTCAAGCTTGAAGTTCCTATAAAATCCATTCTCCTTACACATTTGGGTCCACCAATAGTAAACAAATACAACCGTCACTAACTTAGTCACCAACCAATCCACTCTGCGATGGGTGCAAACTCGTATTTCATTTAGAAACATGTGCTTCAAATGAGAGTGATATACTTCTATGGCAGCATTTTCTCTTGACCTACATGTGGCATTGTATGCAAACACCTTGCCCACATGCCAATACGGTGGGCCCATTGATCTTTCCAATATGTGATGAATGATTCTTGAGTTGCATATTTTTCTATGAACATGTTCGCATCATGAATTGCTGCCTCCTCAGTAGGAGACTTGTGCATAATTTCACCTAGGCTTGTAAACATTGCTTGCCTTGTTTCAACATCCTTCACCTTTGCAATCAAGTTTTTGAGCCATGCTCTCCTCACGTGCCAACTATAGAGGTATACCTCACATTGAAACACTTCCCTACACTCACAATGCCAAAATAATAGGGAAGAGAAAATTTAGTAGCTAAAACATTGTTTTCAATGACAATAAGCAATATTTATGATATACATGAGTCTCACTTACCTAATAAAGCAACAATTTCAGCATGAGCATCATCCACCATGAAATTATTTGGTTTCCATTCCAACATGTGACAATGCACACTAACCACCAACTTACGCATCCACAATGTCAAGTCGGGAACAATAGTCCTCGACATCAATACCCACGCAACAGGAAGCCCATTATGCATATTATCAAATGCAAGAATAGTGTATAACATGAACTGCATAAGACAAGAAAAATGTTAAGTTTTATATTATAAAAACTACATAGTTTCAAATAAACATATCTCTGCAAGTACCTTTTGTGCATTTGTCCCATATGTGGAATCCATTGAAAGTATATTGTTGTGTGCATACTTCAACATCCACTCACGCTGGAAAGGAAGTTGGAGGCCTAACACAAATGGATGCTCTTCCATTCCTATTTTAATAAATTCTTCATACACAAATACCTTTTGAGGATTTTTGGTGGCAAATGTTCTAACACTGTCTACATCATTGAGCTCAAATTTGTATTCTCGCTTCTTTCATCTTTCCCTCAATATTGCGAATATCATCTTTGCTCAAGAAATCATCCCGCTCCATTTGACCATTGAATAATGTGAGTTTCTCATGGACCATGTGACGATGTTTTTGTGAACAAGTTTAGGGGTCAAGCCCAATAATAACAAACTCTCTACCCAATCCTTCAATGTGCCACTTATGTGTGGAGCCAAAGAACAATGACTACCCCTAAAGTCATCGGTCTCTTTCCCATGGAAAAATTTTCCTCATGATATCTATGGTCCATCTTGTTATATGTAATCAAAGCTCGATCTTGTAGCTTCATCAACACATGGATGGAAAAATGGCATTGACATCCACGTCGTAAATGCTTACACCCAGGTCGACTATTCTGACCAACCTTTGGAACCTTAGAAATGTCATAATGTGCCTCATCTTGAGGCCTATAATCCTCGGGGCCATACGTACACCAGTAACTATATTACACATGCATAAATCAAGTTATAAAAATATTCCAAATCAAATATTTAAAAACATATATTACAAAACATCGTACTTACATTATGTATTGAAGAGATCTATCGATCCTAACTTTTTGGAGATCGTATGGCTCATGATTGTATGTATTGTCCTGGATGCGAAATGTGGTGGGATACCTTGGTCTCTTACATTCACCCCTTAGGAAATCATCTATGCGATCTCTTTGTATCCATGCAACAATATCCTTCTCACTACATAAGTTGTACTCCACCTCGCTCCAATCCAATTCCTTGGAAGAAAACTCTCCGGTGGGGGATTATGCACTGGAAGAGATAATAGAGACTTCCACTTTGAACCCATCTACAAAACAAACAAGCAAGAAGAGAGTTACACATATTAATTTAGAATTTAAAAAATGTAATTAAATAAATAGGAATACACAAATGCAATTACTGGTTGCAGAAATGCAATGCATCAGCAACATTCAGATAAGGAAAACGGTATTGCAACATTCAGTCCAGTCCATGTCCAAGAATGTAATTCAACTGCATTAGTTAACACCCTTTGAATTAGAAAGCAGTAGGAAACATGTGGACTCATGGAGGGAAAACACCTGAAATGATGTTTTACTTTGAATAAATTTAACTTGGACAACAAGTATTTTTCTCAATTACATACAAAGTATATGAAAAACAGGATATTCCCGTTGTGACAGACAATGACAAGGCAAACAAATATTTTTATTTGTAACTCAAAGCCAAGCCCTCATCACACAACTGTAAATGAGGAGTCCTCTTGACTCAAATTTTGCAAAACCACAGCGAACAAGATCACATACTTCAGGGAGGCATTCAATAGCAGCAGAGGCATTTACTTTGAAAAATGAAGAGTTTAAGATAATTAACGAAATTAGTCAACAAATGAACCTTCAACTGCAATTACAAATCAGTAACTTCTTGGTTAAAGAAAATGAAAAATTGTTCGGTGGGCTAAGGATGCAATTTCAAGATGAAAATGCGATCAACCTACAATAGTAAAGAGAGAATAAGTACATGTACATGGAGACAATTCAAGTTAAGGGTTTCTCCAATCCTTTCAGAGATGTTATTCAATGAAAAGAAAATGCCCTGCCCTTTAACTAGGCGTAATTTCTTATTTAGCATTTATAACTTTCATTTGATCAGAGTAGAACTCTTATACGTACAGGAGAATCTAAAAATTGTCTACCTGAAAGAACAAGGGATAACATATGCTTAAGCTGCAACAGGTGTATTTCACAATGAACATAGAGCCCACCTAGACTGAATTTGTAAAGTACATTAGGGCTCTTGCTTTGAGGGGATATTCCTTGAATGTCCATGAAATTCTATTAAACAATAAAAAGAAATGAAAAAAACAATAAAAGAAGTGATGGAAAAATAAATGTTGGAATGGTCCGAAGTATTTTTTTTTGTGGATAAACAATAGGAGATCTTTTTGGGGCCCCTTCCATTCACAATAAAATTGTTTCATATAGAGAGTGAGATAAACACCATCTGTTAGCTATATGAGTTGCATGTAAAAATATCGGGGAAATTTAAGTACCAAGGGGCAATAAATAGGCAGTTTATATTAGACCTTGAAATCCCAATATCAATCGTGAATGAAATGCACATAAGCCTTGTGACAACAGAGCCTAAGATTATTACAGATATGCATATTTTGAGAATAACAGGAAGCCAACAAGGGTGGCTCCATTTGAGCAGTCATGTCATTATATGTTGAGGTAGACCCGATGGAATTTTCATAACTACCAATGCCATGGTGTTGAACTTCCATACCAAAATCTTCAATCAAGTGAAGGTGAAACTGCAGGCAATAAAATTTCCAATGCAGCTACAAAATCCCAAATTTCCATAAACACCAATAAAATTTTCTATACAACTACAAAATCCCAATTTTCCATAAACACCAATAAAATTTCCAATACAACTACAAAATCCCAAATTTCCATTAACACATTAATGTTGTGAGAGGATAACTCAACGGGAAGAAGCAAATATCAAAATAATCACCATTCATATCAATATACTTACTGGCAATCATGTGAAAGAGAAACTGCAGGTAGATAAAAGTTGTAGGGAATTACATTCAATAAATTTGATGGAGTCCCTGCCTTTACGTGAAAAAACTAATATCTGCAGTGCCAAAGCTTCTAATCTGTCAATGGGACTTAGTTTGCATGTTTCCTTGATTGACAATCTGCTTTACATCTTCTTATCCTGCAACTTATCAGTTCCTCTTTTTGCTATCCTATCGGCTGCTCCGGCTGATTCTCTAAAAACATGTCAAAAAGAGTTATTTGCAACCATAAATTCCATTGTTGCTCACCTGTGTCATTTCTCCACCAATTTTCATTGGATTTAATTCTTTAATTGAGCAGTGAAAAATATTAGTTTTTAAGTTCACTTTAGATCTTTGGAGGTACGAGTTAGATTCGTGACAAAGACTTCAAACAATATCAATTAATACGGCTGGAAAACTTTTCCGGGCAATACAAATTAACGAGCAATTGACAGAAGTTATTCACCGTTAGTTAAATAGTTGACCACAGGGGGAACCCACACCTTTCCACGTCACCGGGTGTTGGAACACACCGGCAAGTTAAGGCGTTCCAAATGGCACTTTGCTAAAGATACAATCGAAGGAAGTCTTCTAGATAATAAATTTCTAGCCGATATTGAAATTTGAATTTGTAGCATAATAAATATGTGTATTGTAATGACAACATAAATATGCCCACACCGAGAAAAGAAGGGATCTGATACCACTAAGAGAACAAAGACAATGCATAAAAGTTGAATGAATTATACAAGGCAAAACAAACTCATAGGATGATGCCACGAAGGCATAGTATAACCAACTAGGTAATAATAATAATAATAATAATAATAGGTTTTTACAGTCCATGATGTCGTGGGGCGGCTGCTTTGGGTCTACAGGCGGCTTATAGCATATAGACAACTAACTTTTCTGCAAACGAGGCATACATACCCTACCCCCTACAGTGGTTTGAACTTGTGACCTCTATTTCAAGAGCACATGTTCTTCACCATTAGGCCAACTCGGTGGTCATTCGATTAAACATGTATTAATTTTCTAAAATTTGAAAGGTAATTTTTCCACTCCTCTCATTCTCTCTATTTTATTTCTTCATTTATTTCTTATCACTTTGGATTTTCTATTCCTTTCTTTGGGAGTAAAATACCACCCTCTCAAATTAGATGATGTAGATATTTTCCTTTTCCTTTTTGGTATTGAACAATAGGAAATGGTACCTCCTAACAATATAGGAGAGTATTCATCCCCCACATTGTTTTCAAAGTATCATATTTTTCTTACAAAAATAATTTTCCCAATAATTTATAAAGATTATGACTGGGAATTTTAATGTCTTGGATGACTCTTCTAAATAATATTTGAACATAAAGATCTCTAGCTATTGCTAAGTTAAATAATCTTGATGAAGAAGAAGTGTATTTCCTCGCACTAAAAAAATACTTATTTTTCAAGAACAATAGTAGAGACAAAAAAATTCTAAACTTCATTATTCATACAATGTGCCTCCTCATCCTAATTATAGTCATCATTTGCATGTTTTTACTGAAAATAATATTACTAGTATACATGTACGTTGTACTACTATGTTCATTAATAATAAAATCGTTTATAATGTTCCAAATGTAAATGCACTATGTTTTCACAATCGTAATACATATTGCTCAACATCCTATTCACATTGTTCACATTATCAATGGATTTTTGACAATACCTTAATATGAAATTGCTTAAATATTTGGGATATATAGAGTAAAACATACATAAATCTTCTTGACATAAATATTTCTTGGACATGTTACATTATTCCTTCAAGTGCCACTAGCTCTTCTATCTACACCTTTCTTGGTTCTTCATAGAATTTAGAAATATAAACATCATAAATGAAGATTTTATATATAAATAGGAAGAGGATTTATATATGTAACAAAAATGAGTTGAATGAATGTTGATAAGTTTAGTTTTATTAAGTAGGATTGGAAAGTAAAGATTTTGAAGAAAACTAATTTATGTATAGTTCACATTATCACTTGTCTCCCTAGTTCATACTCTACATCAAATGATACAAGGATATATACTTTTGGTGCTCCAACCAAATAATTATTTTCATAATCTTCCATCTTATCTTTCTGATCAGCACTTCTCATATTGTAAGTGGAAATTCCTCTCGAGTAGATGTTGTAGGATCCAAAAGTATGCAAGCACAATATACGTGTATCAATTATGTGATTTTAGTATAATTTTTTTGCACTAATTTACATTATAAAGAAATCAAATTTATATTTCTATTACTCGTGAAGATTGTGTATATTTTTCCACCTCTTGTTGGAATAAGAGAATTTCAGGATTTACATGATGTCATTACTGAATAGAGGTGGTTGACTATCATTCATATATCTAAGTTATTAATATATTTGAGACCTCCACATGTTTATCTTTTATTATTCATGGTTAATCTATGAGAAAATTGTGGTATGAATGCTATGGACACCTCAACTACAAGTATCCCTAACATCCCAACACACACAAAATAGTGATTAACACTTAAACATTTTTCTCGTATTTATAGTGGTTTACTAAGATTCTTGATTGGAAAAAAAAACACCATGATCATTTCCCTCAACGAAAGGTATTATATGAAAAATATCATCTTGATTTGGTTCATAGTGATCAAATGTTATTTCCCACTTGTTCTTCTTCTAGAGATAAATATTTATTCACTTTGATTGATTATGTTTTTGTATTATTAGCAAATAGTTTTTTTGAAAGGGACTATACCCTTGTACAAGAAGGCTCAAAAGCCAAATTTTACAATTATAACATAACAAAAATGATCAAAATCAGGATAAAACATGACAACCCAACAAAAAAAATAATCTACTCGAAAAAATAACCAAAAACAACAACTTATCAAAGACAAAACTGTTGATAAATGCGTGAAACCGCAATGGCACAATAAACTGCACAAAGCGTAAAAACAAGTTGTTGTCTAGAAAAGGTATATGAGGCAATAATAGAGAACACTCGAACAACATAAAAGAACAAATCAGCTAGGTGGAGGAGTGTTATTCTTAGAAATATATTTTTTCTTTTTACGCATCATTATCCAACCTATTGAAACCTCCTTGTTTGGAAGAGTGACCTCAATAGAAGGAGGAGTATTTTCCTTATCCCCATTGACTCCAGTGAGAATGCGCTTTTGTTAGATTCAAATAAATCCATTTCCTTAGCCTCATTGACTGCAGTTGGGACAACAATGTTATTAGTCTCATTATCCTTGCTACCAACAACAAGAATTTCAGATAAAGGGGTTTCCAGGATAGAATCGGATTCATCTTTTGAATCTACATTTGAATCAAGATCCTCTTTGGCTTCAAAACCGGTTTTTAGGCGGGCGTCTTTCCACCAAAGGTGTCTCTCATGTTGATGCTTTTCCATCCCACGCCTATAAAGGTGTGGCCTAAGCGAAAAACACCTACTACACCTAAATGGTCGGCCTTCATAATCTAAAGGTTGTGACCAAGTTCTAATTTTCTTTCTAAGATCAATGGTTGCAGAAAAATTATTAGAGTTTTCAAGTTCCACCAAGATCCTAACATAGGTAGTGTGGGTGTAATCAATAGTTTGAGAATCTATATAAATTATGGTTCCCAAGGTGTTTCCAATAGATATCAGACAGTCATGACTCCAAAATTGTATGGGTAAATGGGTAGCCTTATCCATATAGGTTTGCAGGAGAATGACTCAGTGAGCGAGTTAAAGGAGGGGAAGCATGGTTTAATGACCAAGTACTTTGATTGATTATGTTTTTCAAAAGACGTGGATGTACATTCTCAAGTACAAAAGTTAATTCGTGAGAAATTAAGTGTATGTTATTGTTCATATAGACTTGTATAGGTGTAGATTCCTATTAAGGCTTACATATGAGAAAAGTAATCACCCATAAAATATATCAAATTAAAAATTGAATTTTCCAAGGATTTGGAGAAAAATGCTAGTTTTAAAAAAAAAATGTTTGGCAATTTTTTCCATGAGGGATGTGTGGTTTTACAATTTTTGTGCATGATAATTATGGTTGGTGGATTGATTTTGATTGGTATGGGATTTTTTTAGAACATGAGAAATGCAATCAAGACTAAATTCTAGCAATGGGACTAAGAATATAGAAATTAGGCTTATAATATGTGGTGGTACCAAGTTTGATACATTTGTAGGATAAATTTCTCTCAAAGGAAAGTTATTAGTGAGGAGGCATATTAGAAAAAAAAATCCATGTTTGGTTAAATATCTAGACACAAATGGAACAATTACATCTAAATGAGGTGAATGATCCTTATAATGACTAAGTATCACCACATAAGATTAGCAATTTATGTATACAAAGTTTTAGTTTTATGAGAAGTATCAACACAACATAAATGGTAGTTTTAGAGGCCATAAAATAGTTTTCTTAATCTCTATAACATTTTTTTCTTGATTGTTATCTTTTTTATTATATAGTCACCAATTAGAGTTTTAAAGAATGGTTTTATAATATAAAAGCAAAGAGGACCTATATAAGAAACCATTTATACATACACATCATTGGTATTATTAGAAATTCTTCTTTTAATAGATCCTTTATACTTAGGACCTAAGCATATTGACATAATAATATTAGTTTTGATGAGATTTAAACATAATTCAAGTATTAATATGTCTATGTATGTTGTGCAAAATATGTATTGTTATATTTTTTCAACATTAAAAAAATATAGTTATATTACTTCTCTTTGGCTATAAGATGGTAATTTAACGTACTATAGCTCAAAGTTGTCATGCCCACTATTTTACCACAAAAATGTAATAAAAATACTTGCAATTTGTTTTTGGAGATCATATGATGCAACACAAAAAAACCGTTTCACTAATGAAAAGACACTTAACACCAAAACTTACCTTATAAAAATCCAACATACCAAAAATTTACAACTGTCACATGTGCAAGCATTACATTTTATTACTTAAAAAGAGTTACCTTTACAAAAGTATAGTTAAAGTTGTTATGCCTCAAAATGTTACAATACATGTTAGTTACATCTCATTCTAGGATACATTCCACTATTAGAAATATATATTTTTATCACACTACCTATATCAGAACATACATGTCATCTTCCATTCTTAAACACAAAAATGTTAGATCCAAGAGTGCACAGTTTTGGCAACAACCACAACGAACTCTAGCAATCACTCAGGAGTGAGGTATGCACGTATAAGTTTCTTAACCCATAAACAGGTCTTCATATCCATCAATATTCTACCAATTATGGCTCATATGAAATCCAAACAATGCAGAGGATACAAGTTTAACTCGTAACAAATTTCACGAGGCCTAAGCACTTCTTACGAGAGTGTTTACAGGTAAAAATAGCATGGTCAACACCATTTGTCCTCTTAATTTGGTAACATGGAGATGTTCGGCTTGTTAACAAAATTAAATAATACATTGTTGCAAACCGACTTGGTGATGGTCAGTTATACCTTCGTGGCATCTAACTGGCTGACGGTGCCCCTACAACCATCCTTGTCTACTTGTATACATTTTTTGGTTTTCATTGGTTTATGAATGAATAAAATCTAAACTTTCTCCCAACATTGGTATCAGATCTCTTCCTTTCTCGACATGTGGGTATGGCAAACAACAGCACCATCAACATATCATGATATGACCATACAATTTGTGTGGATGTTGAGTGTGTTGTGCGTAAACAAATTTTGTCTCTTCTGTCATAATACATTTGGAGATTGGATCCTCTATCTGCGTGGCGTGCTCTACCCATGCTCTGTGTTGGTTTGTTGTGCTTTGAAGGGATTCTTTATTCAGAATGTTTTGCAGATATGAAGGAAACTCTATAGAATTGGGAGACGTGAAAATTAGGGTGACGCTGAAACACATGTTTAGGCTTGCACTGTTAGTATAAAATATTAGTTCTTCACATTGGATTAGTAATTATTATGTGTAAATCTAATATTTATAATGTCACATTAGTGTGAGGATGTAAATGAGTTGTTATAAACAAATCATATATTTGAATAACATAACAATAGGATTAATGTATTGTTACTATAATAGGCTTGGATATATCTATGAAGATATTACGGTTGAGATAATATCTTAGAATATAGGAGACATCCTCCTATTTTTATGTAATATTTCTTTTTTTTTTTATGTTTTGTTTTTTTACTATGAGGAATCATTACATTTTACATTTTTAAGCTCAATCTCCCAGCTTGAGTAAACTTTAGCTTGGCCCGAGGAAGGATCCACCAGTGCACAAGTTTCATACTACCTTCATACATATTGAGTCTAGGTTTCATACTGCCTTTGTATAGTTCTCGCACACTCAGGGATGTTGGTTGAACTACTTCCGCAGCACACAAGGACTCCAGGCAGAGATTACTCATCACGTTCAAGCTTGCCAATGGGGTTTGAACCTTGGACCTCCTCTTGGTAAACATCCGGCCTTTACCAATCAGCGAAGACCTCATTGACAAACTTTGGATGGTAAACGATTTTATTATACTAGAGCTTTAACATGAAGTGGTGGAGGAGCATTTTCTCTATGTGGGACATGGGGGTGGGCTTGGGTCCTTAATTTCTGTCGAGCGATCTGTATTCGGAGCGCCCCGCTATGTTCCGCTTGTTCCATATGGAGAAGTTCAGCCCCTACCTCAAGGTGTCCCCATGGGTCTATATATATGTGTGTGTGATATGTCTTCATGGATAATCATATAGAGTGAACATTATTTTGTTGTGATTAATTATTATTGTTATTTTGTGTATTAGACTCGTGTATTTTTTTCATGTTGTATCAGAGAGATGCCATTTCCTATACATGAGATGAAGGATTAGAATAATAAGCGGCAGCCATTTTGATTTCTCACTGTCCTGGCTTATGTAAGTTCTATCGTGATAAACTTGTGCTCTATTTAGGGGTCTGTGAAAAGGTAGAAAACTAAAATCATAGTTTTTGAATATCTGTACAAAATCATCTGCTGTGTTTTTCATCATTACGCTTCTTCCATGCGCACCATCTCATCTCCCTGTTGGTTACCAATTATCATTCTTGTTCATACAAAGCGGTGAGAAGCTTTCTCAACGTTCCACCGTCAAATATCTTGATAAATCACATTCCACCTATGATCTCTAAACGCCTGACATTTCCATATCCTTGGAATACGTTGCATGCATTGATTTCTGCAAAAAGTTTAAATATATGGTGAATTGCTAAGATCGAACATAAAATTGATGATTGTGAAGGATATCACTTAAGGCTCTCAATTTGATCAATCTAGCATTGGTCAATCACCATTAGACGTGTTTTTCAGTGCTACATTTTTTTACTTGGTGAATTCTTACATTAGCACTTGTTCAAATGCATTGTATTCTCCACTAAGTAGCATTCTTCTTCATGCCTCAGTTGTCAACGAAAGTTTACATCCATGTCCCTAAATTTTCGGTTACATGTCACCATGTGGATTTACTCAACATCAGTCATTGAGCATCTCGTGCATATTCTGTCCGCTGAATTTTCTATGAACAAGATAGCCCACCGAGTTTCTTGAATGACCACGTCACATCTATGTGTCAAGATTTGGAAGGTGTGATTTCTTTTTTAATGTATTTAGTTTTTGGTAATGTTTATGGTCAGCCATAATGGGTGGCAAGTTTATAATTATTTATTTTTTCACCACTATTTTTAAGTAACTATTAGAGCCAAGTCATTTTGTATTATATAAGTGTCATTTTATAGTCACAAAGGTCATTTTTAAAATATAGTGTCTATTTCATATTATATTGTCAAAAGAGTCTTTACAAAAGTATTAATTTGCTAAAGGAGTCTATTGTGTTATTATAATATGTTCTTTTAAGTACATATTTCACACAATTCAGAAGTGAATATGTGCTTTTAAGTATATATGAGGAGGTGAATAATGTGTTGGTGAATTCAACATGGTTTGATGATTGGATTTTTGACACTTTGGTGTCACTTAACATATGACTTTCCAAAATGAAATCTTTGAAGTGTTTCATGAGAAATTTTGTGTCCTGGTATATCGTAGATAGATCAAGTATGCAACAAAATTTTGTGGCCTAGTATATCATGTAGATAGATCAAGTATGCAACTAAAAGGAACTGGTACAATCGATTTCAAGTGTTTGGGCCTTCCTAATTTCATTCTTAAAAATTCCGTCTACCTTCCTTAGTTGATATGAAAAGTGTAGTATTTGGTGCTCATTCATCAACAAGGGTACTCCATTTCAGTGGACAATGAGGAAATTGCTATTAAAATAAAGTGGCAATGTAATTGTATATTTGGTGGTGTATGTGGATGATCTACTCATAATATGGAATAACGAGAAAAAAAACTACAATAATCAAAACAAATTTGATGAAATGGTTTGAAATGAGATGTTGGGCTATTAGCATTACTATTTAGGTATTAAAGTGCTTTAGAAATAAAAGTACATATTCATCACTCAACAAAAGTATATTGGTAAATTTTTTAAAAAACTCATAATGACAAATTGTAATCGTCTCAATATGCCCACGGAACAAAATATGAAACTAGCGTTATAGTATACCACTTATTTAGTTGATGAAACCAAATACAAATAACCCATTGGAATTCTAATCTATGTGACCACAACTAGACTAGATATTTATTTTTTTGTTGGTGTTTTATCTAGATCCTTACAACAACCCAAAGAAAGTTGTTGGGTAATAAAAAAAGTCCTTTGATATCTCAAAGGAACACACAATTTAGGACTCAAATACTCCATGGCATGTGACTTAAAAATGGTTGGCTATATATATTCGACTATCTTGTTAATTTTGAAGAAGGGAAATTTACATCAAGGTTTCTAATGAATTTGGGCACATCAATTGTCGGATGGAAAGCAAATAAGCAATAAGTGCCAATAATTTCTTCAAATAAATTATAATCATGGCCACTTCATAGGAAACAAGAGAGGATTTTGGGGTAAGAAGGCTTCTTTTAGACTTGCAATAGCAATAGGTTTCATCAACACCATTTATGTTTAAAAACCACTTGACAACACATCTACTATTGAAATGGAAAAGAATCCAATCTTTAACAATTGATCCAATCACATCAATACAAAATACCCCTTGATTTAGCATCATGTGATAGAATTCGATGTAAAATCACCTCAATTTCCTACTTGAGAAACCAAATAAAATCTTTAAAAAACATTTAGATAAGAAAAAATTGAAATTTTCATAGGCTTGTTTGGTATCATAGAAACCTCAACAAATTAAGAGGGGATGTAATATTATTGTACATAATATTAGATAATCGTAGGTGTTATATATTTTCTCTTTTAGTTAGAACACAAATTGTTCTCGTACATAGTTGAAGAGTCACGGATAATATGAAGTGTAACAGCCATTCTAATGGCTTTATATTTGTAAATCCCATCATTTGTTAATGCTGAATAATAATACTAAGTTTGGTTTGCACATTCCATTTCATTTTCATTCTCTTTTGCACAGTCCATTATTCATTTCATGATATAATTATTTTACAAAATCACAAAAACAATACAATTTTATGAGAATACAAAACTAGGACTTGCATGTGACATGTTTAGTCATTGCATAGAATTTTATCATTATGATTAATCGATTTAGCACTCTAAATCTATCATATTCTTTAACACTTGGAATTTATAATGAAACATAAAGTGTTTACAGATACCTTAACTATACGTCACACACCTTACAACTTTGAAAACCTAGCATCCTAGGGGAATTCATACACCAAGGGGTGTTTTACATACTATACTTGATTAAATTATATTCTTAGAAAGAGGAGTCAAATTTTTAAGAGGGGGTAATTTTATTTTAGCTAGCACCTCTTCCATCATCTAAATACTTACATTATATTAGTTAAATTTTGCTCCCCTCTCATATTTAGGGATTTTTAGGTTAATATAAGAGTAAGTTAAAATGTGTGGATAATCACCCTCACCGTAAGATCTATATCATTAGAGATATCTTCATTGTGAAGAGTTTTAGAAGATGTTCCATGTTAAATTTTATTTATGTTTAAAGAAAATAATAACTAAGAAGGGTCAAATTGTTCTGTTGATTATTTTTATTATTGAAGGTGGCCCATTCGCAGACAATAAAAGGATCTTCTTGATCCAAATTTTTCAAATTCTCCTAATATATTTGGGTGTGTTATAAACACCCATAAAATAAAATTGAAAGAGAAGAATATGGATCAATGAAAGAGGATAATGATGACTAATAACTTTTCGTGTCGGTTTCAACATATATGTACACGATGAAATTGAAATGTTCATATTGGTACTTGAATTTTTAATGCCAAGCCAAGATAACCCAAAGAAATATTTATCGGGTATGGACTATTCATCTAGTTTGAAAAGTTGACTTGGTTGAGAAAGTTTATCATGCCCGTGAAGTAGGTGTCTTGGAGTATTTTTTGTTTCATATTAATAAGATTTTACGAGTTTGAATCACGCATTAAATGAATCAAAATAAAGAGTGATAAGGGATCGAGATAATAGCCAAAATTGATAAGAATTGAGTAATGTGATTCTTGGTCGTTGTTACTCTCTTTGAAAGGAAAAAACTCTAGTTAGATGACACTAGGAAATAACCGACTCATGTAGGTTGAGTTTATCTTGATAGAGTTATACACAAGATGAATAAATATGGAAAAGGCTAAACCCGAATGTAAATGAGCTAGGATGTGAGCTTGTTCACTGGTAGGAAAGTGCCTTATATTGTTTGTTTAAAACTATGATCTATTTGATTAATAGATGTAGAAATGATGCACCGTAGAAAAACATAAGCTTGAGGCCAAGATCAATTATCCTAAATAAGATTATATGTCATATTTATATGTCATATCAAGAGTGATCAAACAGAGAAATAACTCTCCTATGAAGTTGGGCTTAGTGAAGAATATTCATTAGATAACATAGGCATATATGAAGAAGTTGAAAATTGAGTCAAAGAAGTGAAGAAGTTATGTTTGAATAACATAGGCCTTAGATGAGGGTAAGTGCATGAAGATGGGTTACAAAAAGGGGATCTTAAGTGGACATGTTTTTCCTAAAAATTGAGAAACTTGTACTTTTGTTGATTATTTGAGGTACTTACACTCAAAATTTGAACAAGGTATAAAAACATGAATTGTTGCATTTCGAGTCTAGTTTTCAAATCACTATTTATTTTTGAAAATGGTGAAGTATAGGTGGTAGAAATTGTTAAAATTCAAGGAAGTACTCTTGTTTTTTAGATAAAACATAGTTCATAGTTCAATTTACCCCCTCACTTCTTTAGTATTGTTTAGAAATTTTTTTAAATCCTTCAAAGTGGAAAGTTAGATAAGTTTATCTAGTATATTATGAATATTAGTATAAAATTTTATCACGAATATTTTTTTAATGAATTTTATTAGTAAATAGGTCCTAAATTTGATTACAAAATAAATAGTTGAGCCTTCACCCTATTGGTATCCAAATTCGTTTTCCTTTGCAAGTCGAGCAAGAATACACATATTCGACAGGAGCCGAGAGGCGATACATCATAATGTGTGTCGTTTTGTAGCTAGCGATGAGATCTAACTGATCCTTTGTTACTCAGATTTGTGGAGAGATGGATTGCACCTTTAAGAGGATTTGACTTGTCCTCGCTACTTTAGGTCGTGCCTCTTCGACCAAGGTGAGAGGACCCATAGTGTAACCTCTATTTGATGAAGGAGATGGAGATATCCTTCTTTTGCACAAATTTTATATAGAAGACCTTCGGAAAATATGATCAACACACTGAATTGACTCTCACGAGTTGTCACTTCCAGATTATGGAGATATCTTCAATACAAGGCAAAGTTTACCAAAGAAATTAAGAAATCCTAATTGTTCTATATTTTGCAAGTAGATTTTGTTCCTTTGTTGATACACATGGCAAACAGGGGTAGTTCAAGGTGGATCAATGGTTTTTAAATGATTTTGGTGGGAGATGAAGCAGATAAAGTTGATTATACCGATCTTTGGAGGGACTTCACAATAATGAACAAATTCACAACATAAAGCTTCAAAATAGTCAAGATGTTCCTTCAACTAGAAGGTGTGCTTCAATGGAGGCCCAAATCAACACATTTTCACATAATCTTTGAGACTCCAACACAAGGCTCGAATTAGAAGACTCAATTAAACACTAAAGTTTCTAATTAATCATGCCTAAGGTACACCCAAAGACTTATAGACAATCTTTATCAACAAATGACAGTGAATTGATTTTAAATTTGTTTATCTCATCCAAGATGAAGGCTCTTCTTGAAATGAAATTACAAATACCATTAGATTGTCACAGGGATGAGATCTTGTGTGATTTCACAAAAAATTCAGTGTAAGATTGCAATAGGAACGAAAGAAACTATTTGCAGACATTCTGAAAATAAAGAAGACACAAAATTGCTAGAGATTAGACACAAATTAATTCCAAAATTGCTTAGATTCATCAACAGGGGAAAGCTTCCAGAGAATCTCAGTGCTCATCAATGGCTATACATCTGCAACCAACTTGACATGATAGAAAATCTAACACAGAATAAAATAACAGTTATCTCGGCTTTGGTCTCTCGGGAAGACGACTTTCTCAATTTTTTTCAAGAATTCAAACTCTGACCATTTACAAGAGTATTCTCATTGCATTTATACATTTTTGCCAACTCAATTTTCCCCCAAAAGAGAAGAATATTCGAGGGACCTTTGCTTATTACCAATTTGTTTCAGACAACACATTTAACAAATTCAGATCTAAAATCTACCAGTGGACCAATTGTGAACTGATCACATTTCTTGGGCCCTCGACTAATGACTAGGATGTCATGCCATAACTTTTCGGGAGTCCTTTTAATCATTTTGATTCTATCATGTGAGAAATCCCCTTTTTAATCATTTTTCGAGCCTCTACATAGCTGGACTTGACAGTCATCCCTTTTTCTCTAGAGGCAACACCCTTTTGCCTGCACTTTCATCATTTCATCATTTTCCCTCCATTCCTCTAAAATTTTACTCTGCAACTTCTGGATCTGGAATTTTACATTTTTACACGAGCCCGAGCAAAAATCCACTTCAAAAGTACTTCAAATTTACAAATTGAGCTCCCAAATTGATTCAATTGAACTTTGCAGACCAAAACGATACACAAATTTGCCAAAAATTGATGAAGAATGATGCAAAAATGCATCTCCAAACATCCTGGAGCTTCAATGGTGGAAAAATCAAATGAAATGCATAGCTACCATTGATCTTTCCTTTCAACTTTTAATCTAAGCCCTCCACATGGAAAAATGTGATTGGAAATGGGCCTGGGAGCACTTTTTTGACATTTTATAACTTTTGGAAAAAAGTAAAATTTTGACATTTTTCTCCACCCTCTCGCCCTTAGAAAATGGGCTTGACACGTGTCCCAATGTGGGTCCCAGAGGAACCGTGGCTCGATTCTGCTATTTTACCTTGTTTTTAGAAAAAGGAAAATTTTCCAAATTTTCCCCACAACTCCGGCCTTCCGCCTTTAGCTTCTGATGTGGGTCCCAACGGACCTGCACTTCATTTTTTCACTTTATACTTATTTTCCAAAAAGGAAAAAGTTCCACATTTTCCCCGTAGGCCCGCACCTCTGTTTTTGACTATTCAATGCTGTCATTACTTTCTGTCAGTCAGGGCCATGCTTCAACTTACAATTTATCCCATTTTCCAAAAAGTCAAAAACATTAAATAACCCCAAAGCTCCATTTCTCCATCTCCCCTCCTACCACGTGTCTCAATGGCACATTTTGAGATGGTCCCAAAAAGTAGAGACCCCAAACAAGCGTGGGCTCAACACGTGTCTCACCAGAAAAGTCTGTTAAAAAGTTGAAGGTTTAGCAGAAGGCGCCATGTGTCTAAGGTCTAAGACAAGTCTCCTTCGACCATTGAAAAGTCTAAGAAAAAGGCAGAGTGAGTGGAAGCCTCCAAGTGTCCTCCTGGAGCTTCTTCAAAATAAAACTTAGGGTCGGTCCCCAAACATGCGCGGTCCCTCCACATGTCCTAGGCCCTTTAGGAAGTTGCTTGAAAAGTCTAAGGGAAGGGAAGGCCCAAAACCTCCACGTGTCTTTATGGTGCAACTTCAAGATGGTGCCCAAGAGCGAAGACCCTAAATGAACGTGGGCTCAAAACATGTCCCCAAGCTTCAGAAAATTGCTTTAAAAAGTTTAAGTACAAAAGCGAAGTGGGCGGAAGCCTTCACCTATCCCCTTTCATAATTATTAAGGTGGGACCCTGAGGTAGATCCTCAAATGAGTGCCAGCCCACCATGTGTCCATGGCCCACCAAAATTGTACGACCGCATGAACAAATTTTCAAAGTTCCAAAAAGCAAAGGGAATCCTCCACATGTCCCCCCAACGCAACTCCAAGGCCAAACCAAAGGTGAATTTTCAAACAAGCACCGTTCCTCCACGTGGACAAGTTTTGGGTTAAGGTGAGCCACAGAGATTTTAGAGTGTCCCACCAAGCCGCATCCTACCAAAAAGGGCTACATTTCCACTGATGCAGAGATGTAAATTTGACGAGAAAAACACACCCATTAAACCGTAAAAATGCAGGAAAACGACCATTTGAGCCCGGAGATGAATTTTTCTTCAAGGATAGAGAATTTGGAAATGTTATAAGGTTCAAACATGATCCTCCGAGCTATATCCAATCACGTTTCCTCAGGTATTTGGGACAAAAATGATAGGGACAACAAAACGTGACTACGGAAAAATGAAAGGAAAGGAACAACTCGAGTTTTATGCCCAATTTACAGACTCCTTCAGATGGACAGAGAAATGAAAAGAAAAATGGACCTTTTAAGTGATCATTGACCAAGGAAGGGACTAATCATGGCAACCAAATGGAGGATAGAGTCTTCAAGCACCAATATAAAGAGATAAAAACATGACAGAGGCCACAAACTGAGGAATTTCAATGACAAATGCAATGAGACTAATTTGAGCACCAACATCGGCTCCGACTCAGGGATGGGCACTCCCTGTGAGTGCCACAAGAACAAATAGCAAACCAAGTGCCAAAAATAGACCATTGGGCAATGGAGTCAAAGAATAAGCTTGCAGAGCAGAACAACCATAACCATCCTCCAAAAAAATGAACCGAGAAACTAGTAAAACTAGGTCACCAAGGACCAGAACAAAAAAACACAAAAGCAGAATGAAAACAAAGAACTATACACTTTGTAAATGGAGAGCATCCTAATTCAAAGAAAACAATCAAGGAAAAACTTCAAGTGCCTGCCATTCTGGATATGACCATGCTAAGCAGTTCTGATATGTTTTTAACAGCTGGTCATATGATTGCCTCTCTTTTCCATCCAAGTCACTATCTAACCACATTTCTTCAGGCTTATCCTTTGTGCTTGGGTCAAGTTTTCTAACATCTTTCAAGGTTGCATCAAACATCAAAGTCTCAGGAAAATCATCCTGCTCATGATACCTACATTGATCAATTTTTATCCTCCTTGCCAAAGCAACATAACCCCATAAAGTTATCTGCATCTACATCAACATATAACACTTCATAAGAAGCATTATTCGGATCTTCAATGAGGTGCAACATTTTCTTCTCTCCATATAACTTTACAAGGTTGCCTTCAATTGGAATGGTGGAAAAGACATATCCATCTGAACATTTCCACCAACACTTTCAGCCCACTTTCTTGATAACAACATGCCCCATTTGGCAGGGCAATCAATCAATGACAACATCAAGTTTCAAGTTCTTACCCGGATAAGCTGCAAGTTGTACCACCAAACCTTTCACACATCCAACAATGGGCACCTCTCTAGAGTCCATGGCAGTGTACATCTTCCATATTCTACTATCACTTTGATATCCAACTCATTCATGACCTCAAGAGGCATGACATTGCATGATGCTCTAGAATCAAACATACAATTATGTAGCAGTCTATCCTTAATGATCAAAGTTGTAAAAATGGATCAACATTTAATTGGGATTCAACCAAATATGTTCCCAAGTAAACCTCAGTGTGCTTCTCCAAGCTCTTCCAATGTTGGTGGTGTTTCAAGGTCTGCAATGGTTGGAGGAGGAGTTTCTATAATGTTTACATTTCTGCCTGGGTACTCTTTTCTTATTTCAATCCCAAGTACTCAAATGCTCTCTTCTTGTGCTTAGGAATCCTAAGCAACTCAACAATTGGAACACTAACTTTGATTTGACTCAAAACTTGGGCAATGTCATATGGAACATTCTTTGGCAAGGCAGCATTAGAAGGGAGATTAGCAAACTCATCAGATGGCATGGGATTCTTGACAGTTTGGGCATGAGGAGAAGTATGAATCTTTGTTTGGGACAACAAGGCCTTTGGAAGGTGTATCTTTCTTAGGAGCCTCTTTAGGAATACTAGTAAGCAATGGAGTTTTAGGTTTGGCTTGAGGCCCTACTCCTTTGACAACTCTACTCCTAGTATTATAATCCTTTTCTTGAGCAACAACAACATTCATCAATAACTACCTATCTTCCTCCGAAGGGATTCCTCCATCATACTTCTTTATCATTAAAGCTCTTAAATACTCAAAGTCATTATTAGGTATTTCAAAATATTGCACTACATCTACTTCAAAAGTATGAGAAGGAGGAAGAAGTGGTACCCAATGAATGCAATCCCAAAATGTTGCAGCAGTTTGAGCACTTATCACTTCGTTGAAGTTTCTCCTTGTTGTGAGCTTGAAGAGCAACCCATCATGCAAACATCATCATCAGTACCATCATCATTATCAGCTTCTTCTTCTTGCTGATTTACTTCACATGGAGGATGGGCAGAAAGCATCTATCACACCAATCAATCTCATTGGCTTCATCAACAACAACAACCCGGGTAGTCAGAGGATCAGGCACCATTCTAATTTCACGTGCTTGGGGATGTCTATTTATAGATCCATGGGTCCTTTACCTCTATCATCTGACCTCTGATCACCCCTAGGATGATTGCCAAATCTATCATGATTTTGTGCCTTTTTCTTGACCTTGTGAACTCTGCCCAATTCCTTTCTCTACCCGGGCTAGTTTGTAAGAGATTTCTTTGACATCCCCTACCAAAGTTTTAACAACCTCCTCAAGATCCACACTCTTTCTTGCTTGAGGTTTTTCTGGGTTTATCAATTTAACACCCTCCCTCTTAGGAGGTTTTCCAACTACTTTATGTTGTTCTCAATTTGCAGAGCCATGGTAAAGGCCTGCCTCAAAGTCCCAGGGTTCTTATCCCTCAAATAATAAGAATCTTTCTTATCAAATGCATCTGAACATACTTTATCAGACATGATTCATCACATGGCCTCAAATTAACAGGTAGATTCTCATATTTTGTTAAATCTAGTGTTGAAATCATGCACTAATTCGTTAGGATTCTTTTTTATATTTTAAAACTCTGACAAAAGAAACCTAGGGTCTGCTTTTTATCACCATACTACTTTTTAAAGGCATTCTTCATCTCTAAATAGAGTCAATGGAATTATCTGCAAGAGATTTATACCACCCCTCGCATCCTCTTCTAGAGTATGAATAAATAATTTAATGTATACATCCTCAAATTCTATCTCAAAATCCTCCATCATATTGACAAAGAGTTTCAAGTGTTGATCACCAGTTATAGCATTATTTCCTTGAAACTTTGGTAATCTATTTCTTACATCCTGTGGCACAACATTTGGATAGTCAACCATACCTCTAAAATTGATGGGACCAAAAGTATTAACGATAAATAGAGGTCTAGGTGGAGGTTGAGCCATATTATTCTAAGGAGGTGAACCTACATGAGAAACAGAGTGATGAGGATTGAGGGGTTTATGTGGTACAGGGATATAATTTTCAAATGACTGTCCCTCTAAAGGTTTTCATGTCTCTTGGAAAACTCTATTAGATTTTGAAAATACAGGGGTAGATCGAGAAGCAAATTTTTCAAATACAGATGATGGACCTCTCCATGATGGAGAATTTAATTCAAAAAAGAGGCTACCTGATTCAAGAACTTGAGGAAGTATTGCAATCTTCAATCACGTGTCGATCAGTTTCACCAATGGAGATCTCTTTTCTTGATGCTTGATCTCCAACAACCTTCCAAATTCTTCCTCCTTCTGAATTAGACTTTCCAAACTCTGTAAAAAACCTTTATACTAGGGTCCTTGTGAATAAATATCTTCTTCCTTCCAATTTTTAAAGATTAGTGACAAATCTTACTTGATATATGTTAAGACACTAGTATTTATAAAGAATTTAAACAACATGGAGTCGCCACTAAGGATTTTCACCTTAGTTTGTGCAAATGCACTATGAAAGACCTATCAAATGTCTATCAATACTAGATTCATGAAAATCTTACAAGATCTTCTCTTCTTTTACCCAAATTTATCAATGATGATACAAATCTTAGTGCAATAATTGTATAAGCTAGAAATATTACACTCAGAACTCACAACTTTGAACAATTCTTATATATCTGAATAAATAATGATATTTCAAAAATGTATTTGCACTTTAAAATCTGTAAAGAGCATTACCAGGGTCTGTATGTGTATACCTTTTCTCAAATACTTCAAAGAGTCCCCGAAAATCAAATCACTCTCAAAAGTGTTGGTATCCAAATTCGTTCTCCTTTTCAAATCAGTAGCAACATAGATTCAATAGGGAGCTTTGAGAGAGGCAGATAGATCATAATGTGTGTCATTTTGTAGTAGGGGATGTGATCTAATTGACCCCTTATTACTCAGATTTGTGGAGAGATGGATAGCACCTTTAAGAGGATTTGACATGTCCTCACTACTTTAGGTCATGCCTCTTCAACCAAGGTGAGAGAGAACCTATTTTATAACCTCTGTTTGATGAAGGAGATGGAGATATCCTTCTTTTGCACAAATTTTATAGAGAAGACCTTGGGAAAATATGATCAACACACCATATCTGACTCTCATGAGTTGTCACTTCTAGATTATGGAGATATTTTCAATACAAGGCAAAGGTTACTAAAGACATTAAGAAATCCTGATTGTTCTTGCATATTTTTGCAAGTAGATTTTGTTCCTTTGTTGATACACAGGGAAAAAGGGTAGTTCAGGTGGATCAATGGTTTTTAAATGATTTTGGTGGGAGATGAAGTAGGATAAAGTTGATTATACCGATCTTTGAGGGACTTCACAATAATGAACAACTTCACAACAAAAAGCTTCAAAACAGTCAAGATGTTCCTTTAACTAGAAGGTGTGCTTCAATGGAGGCCCAGATCAACACGTTTTCACATAATCTTTGAGACTCCAACACAAAGGCTCAAATTGGAAGACTCAATTAAACACTAAAGTTTCTAATTAATCATGCCTAAGGTACACCCAAAGACTTATAGACAATCTTTATCAACAAATGATAGTGAATTGATTTTAAATTTGTTTATCTCATCCAAGATGAAGGCTCTTCTTGAAATGAAATTGCAAATACCATTAGACTATCACAGGGATGAGATCCTGTGTGATTTCACAAAATTTAATAAGATTGCAATAGGAATGAAAGAAACTATTTGCAAATTCTCGGAAAAAAGGCCTCTCGGAGATTAGACACAAATTAATTCTCAAAATGTTTTCATCAAGAATTCAAAGCTTCTAGAGAAATCTCAAGTGATTTTCAATGGCTATACATCTATACAACCAACTTGCATTTCTAACACATTAACAGTAATCTCACTCTCTCGAAGATTTCTCAAAAATTTTTTCTCAAATTCAAACTCTAACCATTTGCAATAGTATTCTCATTGCATTTATACATTTTTTCCCACTCAATTTTCCCCCAAAAGAGAAGAATACCATTTTGTTTCAATTTGTTTCAATAAATGACGTTTAACAAATTCAGATCCGAAATCTGCCAGGTGGACCAATTGTGAACTGATCACGTTTCTTGGCCCTCGACTAATGACTAGGATGCCATGCCACAACTTTTTGGGAGTCCCTTTAATCATTCTAATTCTATCATGCAAGAAATCCCCCTTTTAATCATTTTTCGGAGCCTCTGCATAGCTAGACTTGACAAGTCATCCCTTTTTCTCTCGAGGCAATGCCTTTTTCACCTTTTGCACTGCACTTTCATCATTTCATCCTTTTTCCCTCCTTTTCCTTTGAAATTTTACTCTACAACTTTTGGATCTGCATTTTGCGTTTTTACACGAGCCCGAGCAAAAATCCACTTCAAAAGTACTTCATATTTACAAATTGAGCTCCCAAATTGATTCAATTGAACTTTGCAAACCAAAACGACACAAATTTTCCAAAAATTGATGAAGAATGATGCAAAAAATGCATCTCCAAACATCCTGAGCTTCAATGGTGAAAAATCAAATGAAATGCACAACTACATTGATCTTGCCTTTCAAATTTTAATCTGAGCCCTCCACATGGAAAAATGTGATTGGAAACGAGCATGGGAGCACTTTTTGACATTTTATAACTTTTGGAAAAATGTAAAATTTTGACATTTTTCTCTACCCCTCCGCCCTTTGAAAACAATGGCTTGACACATGTCCCAATGTGGGTCCCAGAGGAACCGCGGCTCGATTATGCTATTTTACCTCATTTTTGGAAAAGGAAAATTTTCCAAATTTTCCCGCAGCTCTACCCTTCCGCCTTTAGCTTCTGATGTGGGTTCCAGCGGACTCTGCTTCATTTTTTCACTTTATACTTATTTTCCAAAAAGGAAAAAATTCCACATTTTCCCACGGGCCCGCACCTCTATTTTTGACTATTCAACGTTGGCATTACTTTCCTATCGGGCCGCACTTCAACTTACAATTTTATCCCTTTTACAAAAGGCAAAAACCTTAAATAACCCTAAAGCTCCGTTTCTCCATCTCCCCACCTGCCACGTGTCTCAATGGCACATTTTGAGATGGTCCCAAAAAGTAGAGACCCCAAACAAGCGCGGGCTCAACATGTGTCTCATTCCGGCAGAGTCTGATTAAAAAAGTTGAAGGTTCAACGGAAGGCACCATGTGTCTAAGGTCCGAGACAGTCTCCTTCGGCCGTTGAAAATTCCAAGCAAAAAGGCAGAGTGAGCGAAGCCTCCAAGTGTCCTCCTAGCACTTCTTCAAAATAAAACTTAGGGGCCCAGTCCCCAAACATGTGTGGTCCCTCCACGTGTCCCAAACCCTTTAGGAAGTTGCTTGAAAAGTCTAAGGGAAGGGAAGGCCCGACGGAAACCTCCACGTGTCTTTATGGCACAACTTCAAGATGGTGCCCAAGAGTGGAGACCATGAATGAGCGCAGGCTCACCACGTGTCCCAGGCTTCAGAAAATTACTTTGAAAAGTTTAAGTACAAAGCGGAGCTGGCGGAAGCCTCCACCGTCCCCCTTGTCGCAATTGTTAAGGTGGGACCTGAGGTGGATCCTTAAATGAGTGTCAGCCCACCACGTGTCCATGGCCCACCAAAAACTATATCGGATGCATGAAAAATTTTGTCTAAGTCTCGAGAAAAGCAATGGAATCCTCCACATGTCCCCCAGCGCAACTCCAAGGCCAAACCAAAAGGTGAATTTTCAAATGAGCGTCGTTCCTCCACGTGGACAAGTTTTGGGTTGAGGCGAGCCATAGAGTTTTTAGAGTGCCCCGCTGCCGCATCCAACCAAAAAGGGCCACATTTCCACTGATGCATAGAGATGTAAATTTGACAGGGGAAAACACACCCATCAAACCGTAAAAATGTAGGAAAACCACCATTTGAGCCCGAAGATGAATTTTTCTTCAAGGACAAAGAATTTGGAAATGTTATAAGGTTCAAACATGATCCTCCGAGCTATATCCAATCACGTTTCCTCAGGTATTTGGGACAAAAATGACAGGGACAACAAAACATGATTGCGGAAAATGGAAGGAAAGGAACAACCCGAGTTTTACGCCTAATTTACGACTTCGTTTAGATGGACAGAGAAACGAAAAAAAAAAAAAATTGGACCTTTTAAGTTATCCTCGACCAAGGAAGGGACTGATCATGACAACCAAATGAGGGACAAAGTCTTTAAGCACCAATATGGGAGAGACAAAAAAACATGACAAAGGCCGCAAACTGAGGAATTTCAATGACAAAGGGGGCGAGACTAATTTGAGCACCAACACGCCCCATAACTACCTTAAAATTAATTGAACTTGAGAAGGAAAAATGTGTATAGAATTTGGTCTAGTATGTGACACTATAACGTTTTTTCAAATTTTGATATTTGCATCAAAATTTACATACACAAAGTTAGACATGTATTTTCTTTCAATATAATGTCATAGGAAGACATATTTACAGATATTTAAATTTAATATCCTTATCATTGTCAAAAATTCAAAAAACTTGTATCATCAAAAAGAGGACAATTCCCTCTTCATTGTAGTCATGATTTGATGAAAGTTGTGTATGAAATCCAAATTCCTTCCATGCTCAAAGTTGGAATTCGACATTTAAAACATTTCATGTAGTTAAATGATAGGTTCATCTCTTTGGCTCAAAAAACTGAGCCATTTCCAAGCCTAGGAAATCGACATAAGGCAATGCATACACATTATATATTGAATACAATAAAAGATCATTTCATATCAATCAATAACGCATACCCATTGTAGGGTTGTTGATTTCTAAGCCTTGTTAACATAACGTGTACGCTTTATTAGCCAAAACATGTATGCATTATTATTATTTTGAAAATGTGTCTAAAATATTATAACCCATCTTCGTGCATATACCCATAATAAGAATGTGAAAACAACTAGCACTTTTAAAATAAAATAAAATAAACTAACTACATTCTTTTTAATTTTCCAATAAAGTGTAAGATAATAAAAGATTAATTTAAATTACTTGTATTTTTAATGCCTTTTTCATGCCATTTTAAGATTACTAAATTAAACTCTATAAAAAAACACAAGACAAAGTGTGTCACTATTGTAAAAGAAATGAAAATAGTAACTTTAAAACTAAAAATGGAAGAAATTTGTCTCCATATAGTGAAACACGATCATTATTGCAAACAATTAATATAAGAGAACACATTGTTGCAGCAATGGCCAGCGATTGCTGAGAATGAGTGAAATTTATATCTTAAGAATGGAAGATTATAAATTACATCTAAAAGATTAGAATTAAACTATTGTGAATACTCGCTTCAAAATTCCAATGAGTGAGCCCAACAAGAAGAGGAAATGACTTTCAACAATGAACACAAATGAATGGATGTATAAAAACAATAAAAGAATTATGAAAGCTTATTTTGAAGAGCTTCGTGGTATTTCAATTATAGATCTCTCAATTTTACAAGTTTGGTAAATGATAAATTAGTATAAATATAATAACCATTGTGTATTTAAAAACAAAGTGTCTAAACAAATTTAAAATGCTTCAATGTTTTGAAATGTTGAATGAAAGAAATTGAACTAAAAGAAAATGTGAATACACCCCTATTATGTCTAGCTCAAGATGACAAACAAGAAGCAAGACTTGATCGTAAAGTTGCTCCTCAAACTACTGAACCTTGAAATGAAAGTTCATTGATCCATGGTCTCCATCAAGTAAAAAGAATGAAAATAAAAATATGTAAAGAAAAATGTAGCTATTTGTGGTCGCCTATCAATTTTGGCAAAGTGTGGGTTGTCTTTTATGAATTTTCCCATAAAAATCAACCAAGTAAAGAGATATATAGAGATATGAGGTGGTGGGAATTAGTTATGTTTATTTATTGGGAGTTGGCTAGTCGAGAAAAATAGAATAACTAAATAGATTTTTTAATTTTCCTCCATTAACTATTAAAATTGTAATTTAATTCGCACTTGCCAATTTTGGGAAAACTAGAGTGATTACACATTGCCAACCACCATAGAATTTTACAAAAAAATGCCCTGACAATTTATGGAACCTCTTCGATGGTCACATGATCACCATAATAATTTTTTAGCTAATTAAAAAATTTAGGAATTTTAGCATTTTGAGAGAGGATTGGTTTTCGTGAGGATGAATATAACTAGCAAAGAGGATATGAAAATTTTCATAATTACCAAACAATTTTGCATTTATCATGGGGATTTTGGGATATTCATCAAAATTTAGGTTACATACATGCACTTCATCTAATGAAAAAGAATTGTACACTATTGTGCAAGTAGTTAAGTAATGACACCATTACATTTTAGTTAAGGATATAGTTATTCATTTTGATCTTAAGTCACTTGAGTTTCAAAAAATAAAGAATGAAGAATGCGCACCCTATTCAAAGTATATGACTTATAGGATGAAAACTAGTATATTGTCTTCTCTAGTTGTTAGTTCACTCGTTCATCACATTGTTGGACATGCATGGCCACAACACTTGAGATTGGGCATCTCTCTACTTAGTTGATAAGGAATTCCTAGATGCCTCTACCATTCGTTTTTAGGGTGAATAGGTTTAGGAGTTCTACTTGGTGACATGCTTCTCTACAAGTGTGGTCATCTTTGTGCACTTGATATCACACTTCTCCAAAGACTCACTTAGGAAGTGCATTGAATCAAGACATCAATCCATGTTGATGTTACAAAACCTTAGCTACATTGTAGTCATATTTCTACAAGTTGCACATGAGCACAAACATGGAGCACCACATTGATTCTTTCATTCCTTGTTGTATCGAAAACCCCAAACATGAAGGTTACACTTTACACACCTTTGTTAGTTCCGTCCAAACCATAGAAGTCTATTAAATTCATTTAAATAACTATGCTACCTATGAAAAAGTATTGAATAAATGTATGAAAAAGTATTGAATAAATGTAGTGTTTGTTGTAGTGGATACATTTTTGAAGATGGTCATCATGGTTCCTTGTGAGAAAGAAATCCATGTATTTAGATTTTCTCAAGAAGTCTTCACCCATGTGTGGGTTCAATTTGGGCTTCCGACATCTATTGTATTCAACTCGACATCCTTTACATGTTGGTCATTTATAGAAAATACTATAGTAATTGATGGATACACATCTAGATATGTTGACCACACTTCATCCTTGAACATATGGATAAACAAAAGCTTCCAGTTGACTCTAGTTCATCTTTTGCTTGTAATTTTGGGATGTTGTATCCAACATGTTTACATTAGAGCTACTCACAACTTTTAGGGGCATATTCCATTATAGATATGTTTGGGTTCAAAAGAGTGACAACTCTAGATATATTTTACCTCTCACCAACCATTACTTGAGTTGGTATGTAAGAGAAGAAAGCATGTAAAGCACAAAATTTTCTGCAACACATAATTTGTTCACCAACATGTTCAACAATTTCTCCAATGTTCTCAACAATACAAAGAGAACCATAAAGTGCATCCCACACCTTATGCATTCTAAGTTAGTGTTCAAGTCTAATTACATCTTCGAAGGAACATTTCAAGGGTCTACATCGAATGATCAAACCTTTACACCATGGTCCATACACTATTATGTGTAAAACTATTGAGCACACCTTTGACATTCGAGATCTCCCTTCATACTTGCCATGCATAAAGTACTTAATATGGAGCTCCTTAGTTCCTTCCACTTCTTAAGCCAATAGCGATATATTGTTTGAATCTTGAACACTTTCTCCCTATAGATAAGGATCAAATTATCAAAGAGATAGATAAATATAGTTTTCGAGGCACACCTTAAATTTTTCGAGTGCTCAAAATAGGGAAATGTGTTGATAAAAAAATTCCAATAAAATTTTTAGCAACTTTAAGAGCAGCTTTCCTAGCTAAACTAGGACGCAATTTAGTTACCTTTATAACACACTCTTGTGGAAAACCAAATTTTGTGTAGTGGCATCTCATAATATCCATACGGTAGCTCATTGTTTATTTATGGCTTATTGAGTGACACTCTTCCACTATGTAATATGTTAAAAAATCTCGCAACACAACTATTAGAGCTAGAAGATGAGATGCCATACACATGGAGGAAGTTCAACCATCACGTAGATGGAAGATGAAATGAATTCTAATTGTTTCTCTTTATAACTTCCTTCATTGTAACTTCCTTCTTGATAATTTGATATATAAATATGTAACATACACATCTAAAAATGGTCGACATTCTTGAGAGTTGGACTAGACAAGTAGTGATTAGTGGCATGCCTTGAGTATCCAAATTTTTCATATGCATTTGTATATGCAATTTCAATCTAGGAAAATCAAATATTTTTTTTCCCCTTTTGATCACAAGAGTTTACTCTCCTAGCCTTGTTGTAACATTGTACAACTTTGTAGGTATTCCCTTTTCTTCATAAATGAATTATAAAAGTTGTGTTTCCCGGAAATTGACTTTTTCTACATCATTATGTGTTTGGTTTCCAATTGTAAGTTAATCCATGAGCACTCTTTGATATTCACAACTATCTCTAGTGCAATTTTGTTCCATGAACATGGTCATAGGCTCTGTGGTGTGAATCAACTTGACTAATAGGTCTAGAAAGTGCCAAAAAGGTAAGGAAGACTAGGAAACTCAATCCAAACTAGGACTTTTAAGAGCTAGTGCCAAACACAAAATATATAGTCTAAGGTGAAAAACTACCAAGAAAGACATACAAAAATTGGAACTATGACTCATAATGGCCTTGCACAAGTTAGTTAAGATCTTGAAACCTAAAATGTAAGAATTTCTCAAGGAGGATTTGAACCCCCACCAATTTAGCAAAGATGTGGCTCTTAGAAATGTTGTAAAACGTGTATGGTTATCAATGAGGATTTGGCCCACAAAATATCTACTTAGTGTGAATTGCTCAAAGGAAGCACATGCCTTGTTAATTGTCATATTTAAACAATTATAAGAAAATGCTAAGGTTTTACAAGAGATCGTGTGAGGAATGTTGGGAACGAAATTTAGAGCCTTCTTTGGTGCAACTAATGTACAACTAGTTCCCAATGCATCAATAGAAGACACAAGTGGTTTGATTGGCCATTAAAATAAGCATATACTACCTTTTAAAAAAATTGCCTTAAATTTAATAATAAATGAAAATTGTAAAGCAATGTATCTTATATAAACCTATAAAAGTGGGCTAATGTGGTTTTATAGGCCGTAGATTTGTGCATCAAAACCACCAAATGAATAATAAACCCTAATTAAGCCACTATGATATGTCTCCACCGATCAAAGCTAACTTTGAACTAGACCTAGAATTTCAAATTATATATGCATGTCAAGACAATTTGTTAATGGTTTCAATTTTTAGTATTTGCATTTAGATCTAGAATTCAATTATGGAGGGATTTTTCCAATGTTCTCGAATATGATAGTGGAAATCCATTGAAATCCACCTCATAGTTTATAAATTTACCTTTAAATCTTTGTTGATATCCTTCCCAATTTATTTTACTCTATAGTACAATATACTAGAATTAATAAATTTTACGGTTTGTAATTTTAATAACTTGTCATTATCTATAAGTTGTCTCAAATTTTGAGTGTCATTTACATCTAAAAACATGAAATATGACCCACAACTTGTTAATTTCAAGAATGATCCGAACTAGTGGTCCTCGTCTTTTTAAAGATATCAACTTCATAAATTCCCAAAAATCTCTTCCATAGAACCACTCGATGGGTCATTTTGTGTTTCAGTAACTTTAAATCCCTTATCACAAATAAGCTCAACATGCTTGGTAAAAGAGGTTAATTGTTGTTGGGTTTCAATTTTGATGAACCACAAACATGTAAAAAAATTGCGAGCCTTCAAGTGCACACTTACGGTGAAGTCATATTGCTCAAATACCTTTGTTTTCCCACATGGAAATATTAGCCATCTCTCTATGTATGGGGGTTAGGGCCTATAATATTCCAAACCGGATTGAGATTGCCTGCTATAGGCCCTATATCTATAACTCGAGATCACCCCTAAATATAGATTGGGGCAACTCCCAAAGAGTTTTAGAGATGATAGCTATTGGTTTGGGTCGATTGGTTGAGGGCATAAAGATTTAAGAGTGACAGATTGGAAAAATGGTTTAAATGGTGTGTTGGGTATAGAATAGCCCCTAAAAAAGGGTAAGCAATTGGAAACAATGGTTAAAATGGTGTACTTGGTATAAAATAGGACCCCAAAAAGGAGAAGTGTAATTGATAACCACTACACTACCCATCCAAACAGTGTGCACATGTGTGATTATTTAATTACATGATTATATACAAATATGTCTATTAAAAAAAAAAACTAGAATACGAAGGTCTTGAGCACACTTATACACCAAGAAGTGTTGTTGGAAAGCTCCTCTCAGATACTCTAGATGCCCTTAAACACACTCTCATGTATAAGGTCCATGAATGTAAGGGACCCCACTTAAGAATCGTCATCCGTAATCGACACAAACCTTCCCATGTCCTACGCACATGGAGAAGAGGCGAAGGCTTGAGTCGAGCATAATTTTCCAATGTCACACAGCACCAGGCTTGTTTTATGCACATGAGCACAATAGCTCTAGCGCAGCGTGTACTGGTGCATGTCACATCCGCAGGGAATGATTCCATTGTTTATAATATTTTATGAATCTTTTATAATAAATATATGGAAACAGTCCTTTTCCGTTCACGTCATACATTAATTACAGTTGGGGTCAATCTTCCCAAAAGCTTGGGGTCAACCTTCCCACATGGTTGGGACCAATGACTTTTGTAGGCTACTTTCCAACCCAAAAAAACGTTCAAATGTCACCATTTATCCAACCTTTATGGTTGTGGACAACCATAAGATTCCAAGAAATTGTGCAAGTCGAGAGGAAAAACTCGACTAACGAAGCTTTCAAAGAAAGTTCATGGAACAAATCTCCCACCATCCGCAAAGTAATTACACCCGTGACAGACGAAGTAGCCTACCCACCACATCAATTTCGGCATCTTCGAGTCATTTTCGTATTAAAAACTTCTTTGTACAGATCGATTGCCTGTCTGCCAAGCATTGAATAATCTTTTTCCATTAAAATTCCTTCTTTGTACAGTTTTCCCCATTACCCAGATTCCTGTTGCTGGCGCATTATTATAATAGTCAAGCAAACACGAGAACTGCGTGTTCCACCACACATGTCTCAGAATTCCATATCCTGACTCTTTCCTCTCCACATGCTTTCCGTCATCAACTTTGTCAGGCCATGGCCAGCATCAAACCTTTTCTCACATTGACATGGCATCAAACCTTTTTCACTTCAATAGATCTGTCATTTTTTCATTGTTTGTTTTTAGGTTGTTCGTTCTCTCAGGGTATGGTTTCGTGGCCTTATTTTTGTTATAGGTGTCTTGAGGTATTTTTAATTCATTATAGGAGAAAACGAATCTTCTCTTATAAAATAACGGCCCCAAAAATATATCTACGAAGTTTCAAAGCTTATTTGAGAGGAAAATTCAGGGTTTCTTCTCTTTGTTGTATTCTTATCATTTTTCACCTAAATTTTGGTAAACAATACTTCTTTAACAATTAAGACATGGAGGGGACCACTTGCATGAAAAAGACTCCTTTGGATTCCATAATTATTCCCAAAATGAACCCTTGATGTTTCCTTTTACTTGATTGGTAAATTTACATCACCCCATGATGTTTCCTTATATTTGACTGGAACATCTATGGAAAAACCAAATTGTTTAACAAGTCTCATGGTAGGTGGCATAATTTTGAACTCATCTTGTTGACGCGACGTATACGGCAAGAAGAATCTGGCCTGTTTCGTAGAAATATACTGCGTCTTTCATAGAACCTCGCAGGAATTGGTTCTTCGTTTCGCCAGAGTAGAATTGGAGTTTCAAAGAGTGTTAAATCTCGAATTATATATATATGGCCGGGCATCAATTGCAAATTTCAATTTGAGGAATTGAAAAGAGTGTTAAATCTTTGCCTAACAACTATTTTTTGTAGCATCCGTTGGCAATTTTCAAATTTCAAGAGTTCGTTAAATCTTTTGCCTGACAACTATTTTGTGTAGCAATCAAGATATCCATTGGCAATTTTCAAATTTCAGGAGTTAAAAAGGGTTTGTTAAATCTTTGGCTAACAATTCTTTTCTGTAGCAATCAAGATGGAAAGATTCAATTGCAAGGCTCTATGCGCTAGAATTGCTGCCACGCTGCAATCCATTAGCCCTGCTATTAATCAACTCTATGCATTTGATCTGCAACTTCCCAAAGAACAGCAGAATCCCATTTTTCACCAGTTCTACGACACCATTATTAGAGGCACAGAACTGGTGAAAAATGTGAGAAAACCAGCGCTTTTAACCTGTTTCTTAATTTTAGGTATGCTTTGCAGTTTCTCAAGCTAGAGAACGAGATTAACGGCTTCATGGCGTCCATCCCTGCCCACGTATTGCTAGATGCCAGGAAGATCATGGCGGAGCTGAAAGACTTTTATCAAGAGTTACAGCCTCCGGATATAAGTAGCTTGTTGAATGACACTATCTATAAACAAGCTTCCATGCTTACCAATGACGCCTGCCGGAATACCATGATGCTTCAACAAATGGGCTTAGACGATTTGTGTGGAAGTTCTGATATGGAAGAGGATTCCACATATTCTTTTAAGAATGCTCTTCTTGCAAAATATGAGTTTTGTGTGGGATTGGAGAAATCTATTAGGGATTTGAAGGAGATTTTGTTCCAGAGTGAGGTGTCGGTTGTTGGTGTGCAATGCATGGGTGGAGGGGGGAAAACTACTTTGGCATTGGCGCTGTGCGACGATCCTCAAATCAAAGGTAAAATGTTCTTCTCCTCATTTTTGTTGTTTCAAGTATTTATTAGGAAAGCCATTCTGTTTCATATTTATGTGCCCTCTGTCATAAATGTCGAAAAAATCGGCATCGTTAATCTGTATGGGAAATGAAATGGGAAAAATGGTCTTGTAAGGTCTATTGCATGTTACTGGATTTGCTATTAAAACACTTTTGTTTCGTAATGAATTTCAGGTTATTTCGAAAACGTGGTTTTCATTACTGTTTCAGAATCCCCAAATCTGAAAGGAATTTTAGAGACGATGTGGGACAAGATTGTTGGGAGGAAGAGACCCGAGTTTCAGAATGTGGAAGATGCATATATGCATCTACAGCAGCAGATTGTGAAGCAACCTATGCCAACTCTGGTGATTTTGGATGATGTCTGGTCCAGAGCAAATTTGGAGAAATTACTGTTTCAAGGACCAGTGTACAACACTCTTATCACAACCAGAGATAGTTCCACTATCCCCAGAAACCCCTATGTTAGACTGTATCAATTGACATTGCTGGGCCAGGAAGATGCTCTATCCCTTTTCTGCTTCTGGGCTTTCGGTCAGATATCAATTCCAGCTGCTGCAGATGCAAATCTAGTCAAGGAGGTATAGTAGCTTTTTCTGAACTATTCCAGGTTTTTTTTGGCAGAAAATCCCATGGAAATTATAGAATCTAGTCCTAAAAAATAGGAGCTCCAATTTTTTGTTGCACCCTCGCCTTTAGAGGTTAGTGGAGAGGGGGGCTAGGAGTTTCCCCTACAGTTGAGGATGTTTTTGTCCATGTAATTAAAAACATGGGGTCTTAAAATAGCTAAAGTGCTGCTAATTTTTTCTCAAAAACAGCGCTGAGATATTTATGGAGACCCCCCTCCATACAACGGTGACCTTATCATGGAAATGCGAAAAGTGGAAAAGACTTCGCACTTATTGGATTTTCTAAGAGTTGAGGATGTATTCTGTTTCTTCACTGATATAAGTTTCCTTATGATAAATTACAGGTACAGGCAGAATGTAGAGGTTTACCCCTTGCTCTAAAGGTGATTGGAAGCTCTTTACATGGGGAGCCTCTTGTGGCCTGGAAGAGTGCAAAGAACAAACTTTCAAAGGGGGAGTCAATATCAGATTATCACAAGGATGGGTTATTTAGATGCTTGGAGACCAGTATTGATTTCTTAGATGATGTGGCCAGGGAATGCTTCTTAGACTTGGGGGCATTTCCAGAGGACAGGAAAATTTGTGTCGATGCTCTGTTGCACATTTGGGTATATGTTCGGAAGCTGGATTGGCAGGATGCCTTTGTCATCTTATTGGAACTTGCAAGCAGAAATCTATTGAATTTAATCTGCAATCCAGGGTAATTGCCTCATCTTGTATACATTATACTTCTTTTTATCAAAAATTTAACAGTGAGCTGACATTGTGGTTGCATTTTGACATAAGCAGAGCAGCAATCTCTTATGGAAGTGCTTCTGAGCTGTACTTTACTCAACACGATGTAATGTGAGATTTGGCCTTGTATCTGGGATGCCGAGAGAGTGTAGTTCGGAGAAAGAGGTTACTCATGCCCAGAAAAGAGAATAGCTTACCAGGAAAACGGGACTTGTTTAAAGCCAGACCATTAAAGGCTCAAATTGTCTCTATTCACACAGGCTGGTTCTGAAAAATTCAAAACTTAGGAAATTTCATCATCATCAAAATGTTCAAATAAATATTTGTCATTTGCTTCAGTTCTTTCCCTGATGATGGATTCTGTAGATGGACTAGAATTAGCACTTACCACCCACAACTAAACTACTAAGTATTCATGGCCAATACAAAATGTTCTAATTGGATTTTGAATGTGATTGGTTCATGCAGGCTCTATGGATGAGAATCAGTGGTATGAGATGAATTTTCCAGAAACAGAGGCGCTGGTGTTGCTGTTCTCTGCAAGTGAATATTTTCTTCCTCCATTTCTGAAATCAATGAAAAAACTGAAATTTCTCATGGTGTATAATTATGGTTCAAAGAGGGCTACAATGGAAGGTGTAGATTCGTTATCTTCACTCACTCAACTCAAAAGTGTACGTTTGGAGAAGTTGATTGCACCCTCATTTCAAAAACAGAGCAAAATACTGCAAAACTTGAAGAAACTATCTTTAAGCCTGTGTGAAGGGTTTGGAGATTTTTCCACATTCAACAATACCGAGCTACAAGAATTAAATCTGGATCACTGCCGCGATTTGGAGGAGCTGCCCCCTTCTGTCTGTAACATGCCCTCTGCTAGGGTATGGTCTATTACCAACTGCCATTTGGTTCAGAAGCTGCCATATGATCTCGGAAATCTGACCTCTCTAAGAATGTTAAAATTATCTGCATTACCGGGCCTGAAAGAGCTGCCGGCATCAATAGGAAAACTTTTTCAGTTGGAATATTTAGACATTTCAGTATGTGAGAGCTTGAAGGAACTCCCAGAGGAAATAGGACAACTTAAGAAACTGAGAGAGTTTGACATGAGAGAGTGTTCTCGTTTGAAGAGGTTGCCTAGAAGTGTATGTGGACTAAGCTCTCTGAAATATGTCTTCTGCGATGATATGATTGGGAAGCAATGGTTGCGAGCTAAGGGCTTTTCAATCCCAGAACTTAGAGTTGATATTGTGGAGGCACAGTTCAGTTTGGATTGGCTAGATGATTGACTTCTTTTGTTAGGGCTACATGAAAAAGAAGCTGCAAGCTGCATGACATCTTGGTAAGAAATCAAAACCATTCTCTTTGATTTTCTGTTACCTAGCAAGTGGGTCAAGGTTATAGTTTTGTATCTATATACTTCTATACCGTACTTTACAGGATGCTGGAAAGACACCCTCATCATCATGTCAACTTACACGTAGAAGACCTTTGCAGACCAAAGATGAACCAGTGGTGGAAACAATTTTAAAATCTTTAGTGTGGTTAAGATGGTCTACTCTGCGGTCTCATATATGGAATAACATGATGAAAGAACATCATATTATCCAAGATTGTGTCGGCATGGGCCACTCAATCATGTTTTGGGAGGGCAGTGGGATGAGTTTCACTTTGAATGGTGTTGAATGCACGGGCTTTGATTGTCAAAAATATTGGGCCCGTAGTGCAGAGGTAAGGACTTGCGTGTACACCAAAATGGCCCGGGTATCCATCGATATGGATATCTCCCTGAACCCATTAAGGACTGATTCATTGGGTGACTAGTTGATTGAAACTTAATCATCACTTGTATCGTGATGCCAGGGGCTTTGATTCTCAAAAATACCGGGCCTGCAGTGCAGAGGTAAGGACTTGCATGTACACCAAAACAGCCCGGGTATCCATCGAGAGGACTGATTCGTTGGGTGTCTAATTGGTTGGAACTCAATCATCACTTGTATTGAGATGCCAGGGGCTAAGATCTATACAAAATGGCACCATATCTATAGAAAGATCACATGTATACATGGGACTGACTCGCCAGCTGACAGCATCAGTCTAAAAATGACTGTTTTGTTGTTTTTAATGAAATACAAGATTTGTGGTGCTTTGGTGGAAGTTGAGTTGGTCAATCAAGAACTTGTAATCGCACAAGGCACTAGTTCAAATCACTTTTGTGAAGAGAGTTTTGATTGAAAAACACGGTGAAACAGTGGAGAAAAAACTAAGGCTTTGAAAAAAATTGCCATCAGGTGCATTTTGTATAGAGAATAGTTGTCGCCTATCAAGACCAAGCTAGAGAGGTTTCAAAGCTTGTTGATCCAGATTGTCATGCAACTTACTCAAAATGGCCGGAACCGGAATTACTCTTATTGTATTAATGTTTCCAAAAGATTTCCGGCTGGAAGTAACTTTTTGTATTAATGTGTTTGAAGTTATTTTATTTCCATAAATAAGAATTTGTGTTGACATACCTTGTTTTTAATCGTTGAGATATCATATGGATTTAAGGTCGTTGTTTTACTTTTTTTTTTGGTCCTAATGATAATTGGAAGACAATCATCTATTTGTTTTGAGACCAAACTTGATTTAGGAGATCTCGAGTACAATGACAAGATTTAAAGCTTGTTGATCAAGATTGTTATGTAAATTAATCATAATGTTTTGGGAGGGCCGTGAGATGTGCCTTGCTTTGAATGGTGTTGAATGCAGGGGCTTTGATAGTCAAAAATATCAGGCTTGTAGTGCAGAGGTAAGGACTTGCATGTACACCAAAATGGTCCTGGTATCCATCGATATGGATGTCTCCTGAGCCCGTTAAGGACTGATTCGTTGGGCGTCTAATTGGTTGGAACTTAATCATCACTTGTATGGAGATGCCAGGGGCTTTGATTCTCAAAAATTCCAGGCCTACAGTGCAGCGGTAAGGACTTGTGTGTACACTAATACCGCCTGGATATCCATTGATATGGATATGGATATCTCCTTGAGCCCATTAAGGACTTATTCATTGGATGTCTAATTGGTTTGAACTGAATCGACACTTGTATTGAGATGCCAGGGACTAAGATCTATACAAAATGGCACTATATTTATAGAAAGATCACATGCATGCATGGGACTGACTCAGCAGCTGACAGCATCAGTCCAAGAATGACTGTTTTTTTGTTTTTAATTAGATACATTTCGTTAGAAAGATTTGTCGTGCTTTGGTGGTAATTGTGTTGGTCAATCAAGAACTTGTAATTGCACAGGTCACTAGTTCAAATCACACTTGGGAAGAGAGTTTTTGGCTAAAAAACACAGTGAAACAGTGGAAAAAAAACTAAGGCATTGAAAAAAACTGTCATCAAGTGCATTTTGTATTGAGAATAGTTGTCGCCTATCGAAACCAAGCTTGAGAGGTTTCAAAACTTGTTGATCCAGATTTTCATGTAACTTACTCAAAATGACTGGAACCGGAACTACTCTTATTGTATTAATGTTTCCAAAAGATTTGCAGCAGGAAATTATTTTATTTTCTTAAGTATTTGTGTTGACATACCTTTTTTTTAATCGTTGAGATATCATATGGATTTAAGGTCATTGTTTTACTTTCTTGGGTCCGAATGGTATTTGGAAGGCAATCATCTATTTGTTTTGAGACCAAACTTGATTTAGGGAGATCCTGAGTACAATGACAAGATTCAAAGCTTGTTGATCAAGATTGTTATGTAAATTAATCAGAATGTTCGGTTTTATTGTATTAATATGTTGGTCAGAAATAATTATTGTATTAATGTACCTAAACCTATTAAAAGTAAAATGTGTAAACATTTATATGTTGATATACATACGTGTATATATGAGATATTCTGAATTTTGATGTAGGAGCATCTTAACCCAGTAACAATCTTGCATCACCCAAAAACATATGTTAAGTTGTGCAAACCCCTTGGTTTCTTGGGCACTCCTACAGAGGTATACATCCCCACATCAAATAGGACCTTCTGCATGGTCACATGCAAAGTTTCAATTCTTTATATTGGTTTCGTACAAGTGAGTGTGTTCTGCCAAGTCCCTGCAATCCCATTGTGTGCACAATTGTGCTCTCATGTTTGCTTCACTTTAGGTGTGTTGGTACACATCACGTATGGTAAAGAGAACGCGGACATTATTATAAATCAACAATAGAACTGTTGTAGTGGCTCTATTTTGGTGGGCTTAAGGTGTAGTAGGTGTAGTTGGATAGCAATTATGTTTTTTTAATAAAGAGACCGTTAACCTGTAGGGCAGTTGACTGTAATGGGTGTGCTGATTTAGTGGCTGGGTTGTTTTGTTTGTACTGGTATTTTTAGAGACATGGGCGAATAAAAGCTTTCTTTTTGTTTGGTTTGGCGACTCCTAGCTTCTATTGTTCACTTGCTGCTCTCTACAGATTTCTTGTAACTAGCTTTTGTCATCCATGCATGTTTATCAAGTTTTATATGTTGTTTTCTAACAGATGCTGGTGAAATAGAAGTTGCAGGACAATTTGAAGCAAAGAGGTTTGTATACCTCTGATCTAAGTGGTTGCAAGAAAATTGTCTGCAATAGTTTGGCGTCATCAATTGGTATCAGAGCAACAAAATCTGTTGGGAAGAGTGACAAAAGTTTTGTAAGGCAGCTAGATATGGAGTTTTAAAAGCTTGCGAAAACAGATTAATAGTGTGATATCAGATTTGAGGGAAGATCTAGTTGCAGCCATGATAAATTTGCCAAAGATAGTCTTTTATTGCTAAATATTGTGTCCTAGTTGAGTTAAGGTAGTTGTGGTTCAGAGGGCAACCATTTGTAAGATTAGTTTTTGTATGCACAAGAAGTGCATGATAGTGTATTGAGAAAGCCTAGTTCCAGCTCTGCAAGAAGGAATTCTGCAGAGTGGTCGTGAAGGTACACTACAAGATGTCTTCAAATGGAAATGATGGGCAGCAGTAGAGAAACAAATAGGGGCAGTTGAGAAAATTGAGATAAGGGTGATCAAGTGCCTTCAAGGAAACAGAATTTCAACATTGAAGTTTATGTACCTGGATAAGAAAGAAAAAGAAATGTAACAACAGAGATCAAAGAAGCAAAAGTACAAAATTATGGGGATCATTAGAGACTTGAAGGAGACACTTGTGAGATTAGAGATTTCTCCTTATCATAAAGAGGAGAAAGAGAGGAGAATGATTGCTGGGATCACACCATGTGTTGTTGGAACGAGGAAGAAAAAGGTTTCTTGGAACAAGAAGACCTTGAAGAGATGAAATAATCTCTTGTGGAAGGAGTTCTTTTTGGTGTAAATATAACACCGAAAAGAAGTTCATTAACAATGGATTTCATGCATGGAGACGTTGTAGTTGAAGATGTTGATGATGTTATAGAAATTGCTCAAATGGAGCATGAGGATAAAAGTGAAGAGAAGAATGAAGAGGATGTAGCCTTAATGTGTCCCCAGGAGTAGTAGAAAGGGATTGAGAAATTTCTTGGAGACAATAGGATGCAAATGATACCATGCATGAAAGTAAATTTAGAGATGAGGCTGGTTTGCGAGTTGCAATAGAGGTTGCTCTCATAGTGCATGGAGGTGAATATGCAGATACAAAAGAAAAGGAAAATAGAGTCATATTTGAGATAACCATTGCAAGCATGAGAACCAAAAATGCCTGATGTTGACTTGAGTGAATTTACAGTGTCCACGAGGATCCTATCATTTTTTATCTGTCTAAGCCAACTGAGGTTGAAAGCAAGGCACAAATTATCCTTGCATGTTTTCATGAACTTACACAAGAAGATTCATGGTTTCATTTGTGGAGGAAACGAAGGAAGACAAGTAAAACCAACCTTGAACCTCTTAGCAACCTTATTTTGGTGGGCTAAGTAGGTGTAGCTGGATAGGAATTGTAAAAACTGTTAGTCTTTAGGATAGTTGATTGTAGTGGGTGTCCTTATTTAGTCATTGAATCATTTTGTTTATACATATATATTTAGAGAGATGGGTGAAGACAAGTTTAGTCTTTTTTTGTTTGTTTGGCATCGAGACTTCTAGCTTTTGTAGTTCACTTGTTGCTCTTTGTAGATTTCTTATAACTAGGATTTTTCTTACTTGCATGAGGGTTGTTGTTTTTAACATATACTTGTTAGAATAGAAGTGACAAGGTAATGTGAAGGAAGACGTATGTATACCTCTCAATTAAGTGATTGAACACATTGTCTACAATAGTTTGGCTACATCAAGTAATTGTTGACCCACCGTTAGATAATCTTAGGCTTATAATGGTAGAGTATTGTTAAGTTCGATGAAATCCCAATGTGGGAGAGGGTTCAGGTGCTATAACAATTTCTTGAATCTGGAACTTATACAAAACTTGAGGTGTCTTAAGAGGACATTCAACTCCATGAGAAAGAAACAATTTAGAGGTGGCCATTAGAATGTAGCAAGCATAGATACCTATGTGTGGATATAGGGAAGGACTATAGTGTTGAGTTGTCTTTGAGAGGACTAGTGGTATAGCATTATGAGTGTTTATAATCATGTTACGATGAATGTGTAAATTTATCGATTCTAGAAGTAAAGAAGATTTGTTGTTTTATATTATGCATATCTATGTGAATGTTTGATTTATGTGTGTAAATCTATGAGTTGCACAATCAAAGGAAATCCTTCGTTGCATACCCTAACTGTGACAACATCATTTAGTATAAGAGGGAGTAACATCTACTTGTTGAGATAGAGGGTTTGGCATTCTCCATTCTTGTGGGAAAAGGGGTGAGGTGTAGAGAACAAAGAGGCGAGATAATAATGTGTAACGTGCATATGTTTGCAAGTAGTGCAATAATAGGCTTTAGGTGAAGTCCAAATGCCTTCAAAGAGAGTGGAAACACAAAGTGGGGTGGTCATAGCTAATGTAGCCAAAAGGCTAGATGAGATCGTGGAGATGTTGCTAGTCTTGCAAACAATATTAGATGTTGTGGAGGAAGATAGAAGAGGATTCATTTAGAGGTATGATGTAACCAATGTGAAGGTTGAAGAACTCCACATAGAAGAAGCAAGGCCAACATCTAAGTGACTAGATGGAGGAGAAGAGTGGCTTATCAAAACCATTTCCAAAATTGGAAGAGATACAAGGATATAGGTTTTGTGTTTTACATGAACATTAAATGCAAAAGAGTTGATGAGGCCAAACAAACAACCAAATTATAGTAGGAAAAGAAAATTTCTCAAATAAAACTCCAGTAATTCTTCTTATTCTCTCGATGTATCAATTACATTATATGCCCTCTTATTCGAATTCCAAAAAACTCATAATTAAACTTGACTTCTAATCCAAACTTGACTAGACTTACTATCTTTAGAAAAATGCTATTTATAGCAATAGCTATTTCTAGTAAGTTCTAAATTTAGGTTTCTAGATCCTATGAATTTGTGCACATTAACCACATGCCCAAACTAATTTATTTCTCGAGTTGTAGCTCAAGTTGATTCATGGTTACGAATATTTTTGAAAATTTAAAAAAAAGGGGAAAAAAATTCAAACCCACTTTTTGGGGCCCTAAATAGATGATTTCAGCCTCACGAAAATTGTTGAAATGGGCCTTAAGAAACTCGCATGGCTTAACACGACGTAAATTTTTGAGATGGAAGAATACTTGAATTTGACTAAGTAGTGGATGTGCCCAAGGTGAATGTTGCATAAGCCAACTTTAGGGTTCATGTGGCCTGTGATGGAAGGACTACCCACGTAGAGAGGATGGTTGTTAAATTTGAAGGAAAGTTTTTATTTAGAGATTACCGGTTGGACATGTTGAAGATGTTGCACAACCCGTGACAAAGGACAAGGTAATCGAGTCGCGGGTGTGCTCGGACAAGGTAACAAGGGCGAGCGGGAGATAAACTCAGGATCAGGAGCGAGTTACAGGACCAGGGACACGGACGGAACCAATTATGACGAGGTGAGCCGATGTGGTTGCGAAAATCTCGAGATCGGGAAACATGGGTAGCATGTAGAGTAAAGACGGTGAGTTGGATCAATAGTAGGGCTCGATGGAGCGAGCCAAGATAGAAATTGACTCGGTGGAGTGAGTCAAATGCACAACATCCGTAGAGGTGGAAAGGAGATCTCGGTAGTGAGAAGTCGAAGCACGGGAAGAACTCAATCGTGCGTTGGAGGGAGAGACAGATTCGGTGGACCGGGCTTTGGCGAGCTGAGACCGAGTTGGTCCCAGAACAATGGCCCTCCACCAAAAAAATGACATGCAACCACACGATTTTCTCACTAACCCCGCAGAGACATACACACATACCAAGGCACACAAAACCAAGCACAAAAACCTCCAAAACACTAAAATAACCAAAATAATGCAAATCTTGCACACATTCCAATATGGGTCAAAAAAAAAAGCACTAGGAGAGAATAATAATCACAAAATCGAGAGTAATCAACAAGTAACACGAGTGACACAATTACAAGAGACAGGTCCTTTGATACCATGAAAGAGGGCACGAAGAACTCTTGAAAGGCATGTTCATCGACAAAGTTGCACTCAAATGATAACGTGAAATTTCTCTAAGTAATTAGCAAGCAAAAATGAACTCAAGGAACTTGTGCATAGAAAGAAAAATGGTCTACTCATACTCATAGATCAAAAGGAGAAATACATTTGGGAAGTATTGTGCAACTCCCATGCATGTACTCATTATACCTCCACAATAGATAAATGAGCTACAATTCAAAAATAAAATGTGACTCATGTATAACATATGAAACCTATAACGCATATGACAAGTATGAAATATTCCATCACAAAATCTGTCATATTTCATATAACTCCCTAATAGACCTATGACTCACGTAAGTGAGATGACTCACCATGTGTGAGGTGGAAATAATCAAATAAACTAATAAATGAGTAAAATAAACCCTCACACCAACAATAGAAACTTCCCACCCCTGGCGATCATAGCGGAAAGAGTATTTGCCTTGGAGTTTTGGGCCATTCTATATGCGATGGTGAAGGCAACTAGTCGTTTGGCTAAACATTTTGGAAGTCTTTACATGTTATCGGCCAATTTTGACTTCGCAAAATTAATAAACGTGAAAATTTTATTAATTTCAAAAGTGTTATTTTGTGTGTGTTTTTCTCTCATTGAATCGTCTTATTCTCACAGTCATTTTATCTTTTGTTTCATCCATTTTGAATAAACCCTTCTCCCGTTACGATGCAAACCATGTTTTAATTATTTAATTAATATTTATCATGTTATTTAATAAAATTAATATTTATTAAATTTTAGGGTTTTTAATTAATAAATATTAATTTAATACTCATAGAAGTTGTTCGACAAACTTGGAAGAACTTTTCTTTAATTGTCGTAACTATTGTGAGCAAGTGTCGGGGCAATTATTCTTCGCTTCCAATTGCCATAGACAATTTTAATTTTGCTTCTATCATCCGGAAATTGAGAAGGAGACAATTACAAGAGGTTGCAGAAGCGGAGGAAATTGGGAAGAAGGAGAAACAAGGAAATATTGCAGATATCCAGAGCCAGAAGAAGGAAAAGCTTATTCTACAGGCACTACCCGACTTTCACACGAAAACCTGGCATGAGCATTAGCTAGAGCCAGGCAACCTTGAGAGTTCCAGGTAGCTGTCTCCATTTCTGAATCACACAAGAGGCCATCCTTCTTCATTTGCTACAGATCCGCTATGCCTGTGCTGCGCCCGATCCAAAGAGCCACACGCCCAAGGAAAGAATCCACGCAAAGGGGAAAGGAAGACCAAAAGTCCCAAACAAGTTTCAATGCCTAGCAAGGAGGGAAATCAAGTTTCAACACGGGGTTTAACAAACACTCCACGCAACCACGAGGATAGAGGTTCAAGCATAAGACAAATAAAAGCATCTTCCACACCTTGGAGGAAAAGAATATTTCAACACATTGATTATCAAGAAAAGATCTTCCATGTATTTTTCAAAGCAAAAACATATTGTCCACGCATGTTTAGAGAGCAAATTTGCAATGCAGAAGTGAGAAGGAATTTGTTCTGTCTTCATTAAGAGTTGTCCACATGGAAGAAAGGAAAGAACAGTCCAAAAAAAAGAGATTTATTTTGTTTTGTTGAGCACACTTCCACGCATTCATTTGAAGGAGGAATATGCTTGGTAAGGAGGGATAAAAGACATCAGTCTTAAAAAAGAAGAATATTCCTCCCACACATAGGCCAAACAAATACAGCTCCTCTACACATTGGTTGAAGAAGAGAAAGAAAAACACAGGGAGTTTCGTTTGCAAGCTCCACGCATTCAAAAATCAAAGATAGTTGTCACACATTTGTCTAGAAAAGAGATAACACACAGCCCATGCATTGATCAGAAGTCCACGAGGAAGGAGGAAAGCCCAAAGTCTACACATTCATAAGTTCATGCAATAGGCAACGCGAAGAGCAATAGCGAATTAAAAAAAATTCCAAATCAATCCTACACAAAGTCATTAAAAATCGGGAGAATTTAATTTTAAAAATTAAATCATTTTCAACGCATTGGTGAGAAGTATTCAGACAAAAATATCACGCATTCAAACGCATTACCGATGTATATCGGCACAAAGAAAAATGAATTTAATAAAGAAAATGATAGATGCGGAAAGAACATGCCACAGGTTGTATCTGTTGAAGTAATCAACTTTGGAGCTCGATATCTCGAAGTCGAGATGATTTTGGGAAGAAAATTTTGGTTCGTTGAATTCTCCCCAACTTCATGTACTCCTTTGCCAAATTTCAAATATGTAACACCTCGTTTGATATTTTTCACGAGCCAAATAAAATGCAATTTGTTTGATTTCACCGCACGTGCAATTTTCAGCCTGTCAAGGTGACTCACTTTGAGAGTTGATATTTTGAACTCAAATGATCTTCAAGAGAAAATAATTGTTTCTGTTCAATTCTCCCCACCTTCATATGCTCCATTTCCAAGTTGTAGATGCCCAAGGTGACGTTTGGTTAAATCATTATGACTATCCCCTCTGCACAAGCTCCAATTCTTCAACCGAACCTTGTGCTCGACGAAGATTTTCAAGGAGACATTGCTGCCAACCTTCAAACAATAGCTTGGGAAAACCGTGAAAGCTTGCAGCAATTTGTGGTTGTTGATAGAGCCATTGACAAAGAAATCTACATTAAGACCTTAGAAGAAGAGCACCCGCACTTGTGGCCAGAAGACCTCCTGAGACACGTGTTGATCGTTGTTCATCGACACATCCCTCTTCCACCAAGGCAATAATTTGTATGACTATTATAGGTAACTCACCTATCTTACAACCAAATCTTGTTTTTGCAGATAATCAAGAAGACATATAATCATATTTGAGGCAAGCTATTTGGCAAAAGCGCACGAGCAACTATCATTTTCATCTCGCCGCATTAGTACTAGATAATGAAGAAGATCAAGCTATAAGAGTTGCTAAAGTCATTCAGGGACAAAGAGATTGGGAAAGAGAGCAAAGAGAAAAGGATAGAGTTGATTAAAACATGTCAGTGATCCCTTCACGGTAAAGATTTCAAACTGGCAGAAAGAGTTTTACACGAGGAGAAAAAGCTAAAGGTCGATCTGATCCCATTTTTTATTTTCAAGGAAAGTTTGGTTTCAATTTATCTCCTCCAAAGAAGAACACACCTAATAGATCTGTAAGCCTTGCATCAAGTCCAAAGAGCAAGGAAGGAATGAATCACTACAAGTCAAGCACTTGTCCTTGCTCACATTGTTTTGCCTTCGCATACCACCTTTCCCAAAATGGCAGTTAATGTACCATGGGGAAATGCCATAGGCCCATTGGCCTTACCATCTCGACATGAACTCCCACAAAGATCGAGGAAGATTCTTCCCAATTCGATGGAGATGGGAAGACATCACCAGATGACCACATTTTGCCTTCTTTACTTTGCTTGTGTAGTTTTGTCAATGGAATATGAAGATGTTGTTATTCGCCTCTTTGTTGAAACATTGCATGATGTTGCTACAAATTGGTTTCATCATCTGCCAAATGGATGCATTACAAATTGGAATGATATGAAAACTAAGTTTGAAGATCGATTCAAGACAAAAGAGAAGATGAACATGCCCTTCTTGCCCAACTATCTCAAGCGAAGAAAGAGCTAGCATAACTCATGAGTAATTTCGTGCTAAATTCAAGAAAATGGTGAACAAAGTTCCTGCCAGGATTCACCCAAACCCTAATGGACAAAAATGTTTCTTTATTAACGCACAACAACCAAAAGTGTGCTATCAACTAAGAAGGGCTAGAGTGGCTACTTTGGAACTTGCTCAATCCTTGGCCATAGAAATTGAGGATGACTTAATCATGGCGGGAAAATTCAAGAAAACTTCCCTCAAGGGAAAGAGTCAAGAAACCCCAATGCTTCAGAGGCTATACTCACTAAGTTGGCTAATGATGTGTTAGCTTTGAAAAAGCAAGTTGCTCAAAGTAGCAAACCTACTCCTTATAAAGACATCCCAAGAAAAGGCTATGTTCCCAACAAAGCCAAAATTGCAGGCACTCCGACGAGGCTTGCTATTGAAGCAACTCCCGCAACTAACTCAAAGTGTGATGTTGTTGAAGAAAGTGATGATGAAGTTGAGGTCGTTGAAGTTGACGAAGAAGAGCCAGACTCTAGAACATCTGAACCTAAAGTCGAAGAGCCTGAAGGAGAGAGTAATAATCATTTCTTCAAGTACCGTTCAAAAGAAGAAGATGAATACGAAGAAATTATAGAAGATATGAATAGTTAATCCTTTGTTGTCTTCACACGCTCTCAAAAAAAGGAGCAGAGTACCACTAAGGTGGAAGATAAAAGAGCTCCAAGGAAGTTCCTAAAGAATCTAAGACTAAGGAAAATTCCAAAGAATCCAAGACAAATGAGACTCCTAAAGAGTCCAAGGTGAATGAGGTTTCCAAGGTCAAAACTATCTTAAAGAAAGGAGGGCCTTTATCAAGTCAATCAATTGATAAATCAGCTACGAAGAAAGTTTCTTCTTCCACATCAGTATCAACCAAGCCCAAAGCAAAGGTCAAAAGTGTGTCATCATCAAGTTCGAAATAGCTAGTATCTGAGACATCAAGTACGGTCATTTTTCCCAAATTTGATATTATTGATCATATCAATAAAACAAAGATTTCCTTGTCGAGGAGGAGCAATTGAAGTCCAATAAGGATCAACTCGAGAAATTGGTCCAATTTATCAAAGGTGACTCTACTATTCATTCCTCCAAAGGAATTATGAAAACTCCCAAAGATGGGAAGACTCAAAATATTGTGGCGGCCACTACACCTTCGAATGAAAAGATTGAGCCTTTCTTTGTGCCCTTTCTAATCAACAGATGAAAATTAAGTAATTTCATTATAGATTTTGGAGCCTCAGATAATGTGATGCCGGTGAAAGTAGCACATGCTCTTCGATTGACTTGTACAAGAACATTTAGATCTTGTTACTCAATGGAGACAAGACAAGTTCCTCTGATCAGACATATTAAAGACACTCAAATGGTTCTAGCCCAAATTTCCTCGATGCGAATTACATTAACTATTTTCGTTGTTGACATTCCCAATTTGTATGGTATGTTGTTGAGCAAGGAATTTTGTAGAGATTTAGGTGGCGAGATTCAAATGGATTGGTCTCATGCTATGATCCCTATCAGTGGAGAAATGAAGAATTTAATGCCAGAAACTCAAGAAAAGTTCACCGTAATGAAAACTAATGACCCCCGTGCATAGGTCCTGTTTTAAAATTCAAGTATGGGTAATTATATGATGACTACAGAGGTTCATGCACCTGAGGTCACTTGCCAAGACCCTAATGAGATATGGACTCTTGAGTTCGATGGAAGTTATTTCTCAACAAGTTCCGGTGCAAGAGTGGTGCTCATATCTCTACGAATGGTAAAATATTTCCTTTTTCTTACAAACTCCAATTTTCAAATACTAACAACACTGCAGAATACGAGACATTAATCCTTGGCCTCCAAGTTGTAGAAGAGAAAGGGATCAAAATTTTGAAAGTCTTTGGAGATGCAGAATTGATCGTGAAACAAGTAAAAATCAATTTCAAGTAAAGAATGATCGTTTGAGGCATTACCAAAATAAAGTGTGGGACACAATAGAAATATTTGATGCTTTTTCCATAGAATTTGTCCCTCGTGAAAGGAATGAAAAAGCTGATTCTTTAGCAGTCTCAGCTTCATTAATGATTCCTCATTCAGATTTTGATCAAGACAAATACACCATTGAAATGGTTTTTAGGCCAAGTGTTCCTGACAATGCAGAAAATTGGCAAGTATTCAATGATGATCAACAAATTATTGCCTTCTTGGAAAAGAGAGATAATTTTGAACAGTTGTACTTTGAAGGAAGTGATTTTGTATTTCGTGAATCGACGACCTCACCCATTCAAGAAGGAGTTGAGAACGAAGATCCTGGTGATGGCATCATTCAACTCAAAGGAAATAAAATTCCAAAAGGATTGGTTTCACTTGAAGAACTTTTTGATAAACATGACAGTTTATCAAAGAGAAAGAGCAAGCAGACCTATGAATTACTGCACGACTATGAGCAAGTTAACATTAGTACCAAGGAAAAACCTCGCCTAGTCAACATCGGTAAGTGTTTCTCACCTGAGGAGCACAAGAAATTGATAAGCCTCCTTACCAAATATTATGACATCTTGGCTTACTCATATGAAGACTTGAAGTCTTTCAAACCTAGGGAAATGGAAAATGCCATACCCTCAAGCTTTGGTGGAGTTCCATTCAGCAGAAGCAAAGACAATATAATCCCAACATAACAGGCACAATATTCCATGAGGTTCAAAAGATGTTAGATGCGCGAATAGTTTTTCCTATTCGAAATTCAACTTGGATAAAAAAGTAACTATAGTCCCCTACTTGTCCCCTTTTCCTAGCCAAATGGCCCTCCATGGAATGAAATGCGCCTAGGGTTATGGGGGCTCATGGTTTTAATATCCTAGTTTTGAAAAGTATATAAGGAGATGGGGAAGGAAGAAAAGGCACTTTTTTTAGTCACATACTTTTAGCCTTTTCCTTCTCACAAGCAATGCTGTTGTTGCATTTCTACAACTTGTGGAGTCAAATCCCACAGGACCCTAGCTTCGGTGGTGAGAGACCCATCCCTAGCTAGCAGGGCATTCTTCTAGTAGTGAGAGATCTACCCTAGTCTTCATTTTGGAGCCACTTTCTTGGGCCATGCTAAGAGAGATATTTCCAAGAGGGTTCAGAGGAAGGGTTTTGAGGGATTTTTGGGGGCATTTGAGGAAGATAATCAAAGGGGCTTCTGGATCAGATTCACGGCAGCCATTTGGGCCGGGCGTGGCAAAGCATCGTTGAAGGTGCCTCCATCATTTCCCGAATCCCTCTTCCAAGTGTGGTGACTTGCAACCTTTATTTGGGGTTTTCCAATGTCGTTTTCGATCTGAAGGTGGAAACGTTATTTCCTATATCTATTAATGTTATTTCCAAAGACCCTTATTTTTGCTCTTGTATTTAGAGGGTCACGAACCTCTGAAGTTTTCCAGCCACCTAGGGATTTCTGTATTTTTTTGGCAGCAATATATTATTCCAAAAAATGTTTTCATAGTGTTTATTATTATTATTAAAGCTCCCTCAAAATTTCATGCATTGTGGAAAATATTTTGTGTGATATCAATTTAATACCATTCGCTGTCCTAGCTGGACATTTTCAGTAAAAATCAGTATTTTACTTTGCTGCAATTTTCTATATTTTGTGCATTTTTAAGTGGTATCCCACAAGGGATATTTCAGTGGTATCAGAGCAATTGTTTCTCCAGCCTATTGGGATTGAAAGATGGGGGATAGAGACAATGAGGATATAGGGGTAGAGCTGATGAAACAATTGTTCACCAACATGGTAAAGCAACAAGAGACTACCAATCTCTATTTGAGCCAGCTCACTGAGAGATTAGCACAGGACAGTCTGATACTCATGTGGAAAGAGGAGAAAATAAAAACAGGGACAATATGGTCAAAGAGGTGAGGGTGGACATTCAGGACAATGGTCCCCCCATTCTTCTACCAAGCCTCTGGGATCTCACGAACCTTCTTTCTTGAAGGATCCGGAAGTTTCACAGTATGGCAGCCAGGGATGTCAGAGATGAGGAGTCTTGTTGGGAAAGGTACTAGACCTTAAGTGATGGCTTTCGTGACAACATGCCATTCCAGAATATTGCAAAAATGAAGATCGGGCAAGCAGCCTAGGAGAGATTACTGCACACAGTACCAGAGATGCAAAGGAGGTTGGGATAGATTTCTGTTCCACATTTCGACGGTTCTAAGAAGTGTACTACACATAGTCTTGGGTGCGAAGTTGTTGAAGACATACTTTGACTTGAATCCTATGCATGAGGAAGATGCAATTAAGTTTGCAATCTTACATCTAGAGGGAGACGCTCATGATTGGTGGCATCATGGGTTGATTACACAGGACACATATACATCACACTTACTTATGCAGAGTTCACAAAGAGGCTAGTGAGCAGATTTGATAAGAGGGACCCCGACAGGTATTTTAGAGAGTTGACTCATCTGAGGCAGACTGGTTCCATGGATCAGTATATCACCGATTTTCAGAGACTATCGGTCATGGTACCTTGATGTTACAGAGATGAGGTTGATTTCCCTATTCACAGCAGGTTTGACAGACGCTCTCACTTGGATTTGTGAGGGCATTTGAGCCTTCTTCGTTGCATGAGGCTATTAGGAGAGCTCGTGACCTGAGTTATCCACTCCTAAGTCGAGGTTTCCACCTCGAGTGCAGCCTAAGGGTTTCCCTTCAAGAACCGGGGTTCACAGCCGAAGGTACCTCCACCTAGGAAGGATACAACCTAGAGACCATTCGAGCTAGTGAGGACAGGAGGAATTGAGGTGAAAGAAACTATGTTTTGATTTCCACACCTTGGGTCCCAGGACACGATTGCAAGGGTAGAGGGAGGGCCCAATACATAGAGGTCTTCGAGGAGAGTGATGGTGACGAGGAGTTGACACACAACCATTAGAGGATGATGATGATGAGGCATTAGATAGTGTGGGTGTGGAGCAGGATAGCGAGACTTTCCCCTAGGAGACTATCGCCACATTGTCTAGTACCCCGAGGTACAAGGCATTCAGAGTTAGGGGAGTTTTACAGGGACAACGAGTGGTGGTACTCATTGATAGTGGGGGCAACCCACAACTTTATTGATGCCTCATTGGTTGAGAGGCGGGGTTACAGACAGAGGAATTTGAGGGCTTCAACGTGGTTATAGCCAATGGAGATTCTATGAGATGCACACGACGGGTTCCCCAATTGAGCATCATGATGGGTAACTATACAGTTACTTACCAATGATTTCTATATTGTTGGTATTAGAGAGACCAACATAGTGCTTGGGGTACAATGGCTCCATTCCCTTGGTGAGTTTCGAACTAACTTCCAAATGATGGAGCTGAAGTTTAAGTCCAAGGGAGGAATGTGATCTTGAGGGGCTTATCTTCAGGGGCACCCCAGTTGTTACGGCCAAGAGGATCGAGAGGATCTATAGGCACGACGAGGTGGATTGGGCAGTACACTGTTTGGTTTCACCAAGAAATCAGAGGAGGGACAACAACAGTACCATGTGGATATACAGGGCCTATTGGACAAACACAGTGCCGTGTTTGGTGACATACCTCCAAGCATACCTCCAGATAGGGGATTTGAGCATGTGATTGAGCTCGAGGATGCTAGACCGGTGGTCACTTCTCCTTACCATCACCCCAAATGGTTTAAGGATGAGATCGAGAAGACTATACAGAGCTCATGGATATGGGGCATATTAGACCGAGTTCCAGCCCTTTTGCTTCTTCGGTGGTTTTGGTGAAGAAGAAGGATGGGACCTTGCAGATGTGTATGGACTACCGGCCTTAAATAAGAAGACAATAAAGAACAAGTATCCCGTACCACGCATTGATGAGTTATTGGATGAGCTACATGGTGCAATCTATTTTTCAAAATAGATTTACATTCTGGATATCATCATATCAAAGTCAGGGAGCAGGATGTGCATAAGACAACATTCAGATGCCATTACGGTCACTTTGAATTCTTGGTGATGCCTTTTAGATTGTCTAATGCTCCAACTACATTCCAATCTTGCATGAATCATGTGTTCAACCGCCACTTGCGGAAGTTTGTATTGGTTTTCTTTGATGATATTTTAGTCTACAACAGACTGGGAGGACCATATCGTGCACCTGGTGAGATATCGGGGATATTAGAAGCTAATTCGTTATATGTAAAAGCCTCTAAGTGCAGTTCGGCATGACCAAACTTCTTTACTTTGGGTATGTAATTGGTGGGGGTACAAGGTGAAGGTGGATAGGGGGAAGATACGGAAATCCTAGATTGGCCGCCACCTAGACATCGACACAATTGAGAGGATTCGTGGGGTCAGCACATACTACCGAGGTTCATGAAGAATTTCTCTCATTGACTGCTCCATTGACCGATTTGACCAAGAAGGGGGCTTTTGCTTGGTCAGATGCAACACAACAGTTTTTGATCACCTCAAGGAGGTGATGAGTTCGTGTCCCATCCTCGCATTACTAGACTTCTCCCACCCATTCATTCTAGAGTGTGATGCATCAGGAGAGGGTGTTGGGGCAGTTCTCATGCAGATAGGCATCCCATCGCCTATGAGAGTCGGAAATCGAAACCCATGGAGAGAGGGTATTCAATTTACGACAAGGAGATGTTGGCCATCATGCATGCCTTGGCCAAGTTCAGACAAAGACTCATGGGGGCAAAAATTTGTGGTTCAGTATGGATCACAATAGTTTGAGGTTCTTCCTGGGACAGAAAGAGCTCAACGATCACCAAAGAAAGATGGGTGAACAAGGTGCAAACCTATGACTTTGACATAGAGTACACTAGAGGTAAGAATAATATTGTTGTTGACGCTTTATCTAGAGGCCTTACCTCACTACGCTATGCTTAGTTCTATGTCCGAGATTTCAGCCGATCGAAGGCTCATATACTTGTTGAGTACTCCAAAACCAGTTTTCCCGTGAGATCATGGATGGTATTATACAGATGACGACCGATACAGTAGTAGTAGTGATGATCTCATTTTCTACAAGGATAGGATTTTCCTTGTACTCAGATTCAAAATGAAGGAGAAGATCCTTCGTGCAGTAATACATGATACACCACTAGCTAGACATCCTGGGTATTTCAAAACATACAGGTTCATCAGGGAAAGATTTGCATGGAAGGGAATGAAGGATGATGTCCTTAATCATGTCAGAGAGTGTATGGTTTGCCCAAAGAAACCAAATCCAAGCATTCTTTCCTAAAGCATGATTACTTCAACCCTCCCCATTCCCAAACATAAATGGGAAAGCATATCTATGGACTTTATCATTGGGCTTCCCTTCGTGCATGGGCATAGCTGCATTTATGTTGTAGTTGATCGGTTAACTAAGTATGCTCATTTCTTTTCCCTACCCAAGGGGCACGAGGCAATGGATGTGGCCCGATCTTCTATACCGGTATTTTTAGGCTACATGGGTTACCTAAAAACATTGTCAGTGATAGGGACAAGATCTTCATGAGCACCTTTTGGCAGGAGATCTTCAGACTAAAGTACATAGTTGACCCCTAACACTAGCTACCACCCACAGACAGATGGGCAAACAGAGATAGTCAATAAGTGGATAGAAGGCTACTTGTGGAGTTATGTAACAGGACACCAACGGCATGGATTAAATGGTTACACATGGGCGAGTATTACTACAATACCACCTACCATATGAGCATAGGTATGACCCCTTTCCAAGCCCTGTATGGGTACGACGCCAGACATTTGTAGATTTGGTATTACTAGATAGCCGAGCTCCCAAAGCTCGAGATTGGTTACAGGAGAACCAGATATTCTGAAGGCTCTCAGAGAGAATCTTCAAAGGCACAAAATCAACATAAAGGTATATGCATAGATCGACACAGACAGAGGTCTTTTGAGGTTGGGGATCTAGTGTTCCTACGTTTACAACCATATAGGCAGTCCTCACTAAAGCATAAAGGGTGTAGAGAAATTGAAACCATGATTTTATGGTCCGTACTAAGTAGTTCGTCGAGTTGGGGCAATGGCATATGAGCTAGAGCTACCGAGCACAAAAGATACATAATGTCTTCCATGTTTCATGCCTTAAGAAGGCGCTTAGACCAGCATATCAGTACCATCTACTGAGTTACCGCCACTAGATGAGGAAGGGAAGTTGACGCTGAACCGAAATCCATTATTAAAACGAGATAGAGGGGCTCAAGAGCAGAGTAATCACCGAGTATTTGGTGCGATGGAAGGGACCGCCACTGAGGATGCTACTTGGGAGGGGAGCAGATTTTGCAAAGATCCTAATTTGCATTTGCTTGAGGACAAGAAAATTTGGGAAGGGAGGACTGTAATGTCCCCTTTCTGTAATGTCCCCTTTTCCTACGCCAAATGGCCCAAGGGCCAAGTCGAGTCCAAACCGTGGTCGACCCAAGGGGGTGTGGATGTTGGAAGCTTTTGGGAAGGGGCCCCGTGGTTTTAATATCCTAGTTTTGCATTTGGGGGTCACTTTTGGACATGGCGACTCAAAAGGAAAAAGTAACTATAGTTACTCTTATTTTAGTGGCCCTCCATGGAATGAAATGCGCCTAGGGTTATGGGGGCTCGTTTGCCAAGGAAAAGTATATAAGGAGATGGGGAAGGAAGAAAAGGCACTTTTGTCGCATACTTTTAGCCTCTTCTCGTGCAGCTGATTGTTGTTGCATTTCTACAACTTGTGGAGTCAAATCCCACAGGGACCCTAGCTTCGGTGGTGAGAGACTCGTCCCTAGCTAGCAGGGCATTCTTCGGTAGTGAGAGATCTACCCTAGTCTTGTCATTTTGGAGCCACTTTCTAGGCCATGCTACAGAGATATTTCCAGAGGGTTCGAGAGAAGGGTTTTGAGGATTTTTGGGGCATTTGAGGAAGATAATCGGGGGCTTCTAGATCAATCACGGCAGCCATTTGGGCAGGCGTGGCATGGACGTCAAGGTGCCTCCATCATTTCCGACCCCTCTTCCAAGCATGAGGCGACTTGCAGCCTTTATTTGGGGTTTTCCAACTGTCTTTTCGATCTAAAGGTGGAAACGTTATTTCCTATATCTATTAATGTTATTTCCAAAGACCCTTATTTTTGCTCTTGTATTTAGAGGGTCACGAACCTCTGAAGTTTTCCAACCGCCTAGGGCTTTCTGTACTTTTTCTGGCAGCAATATATTATTCCAAAAAAATGTTTTCATAGTGTTTATTATTACTACTTGCAAGTGTCCTCAAAATTTCATGCACTTGTGGGCAAATATTTTGTGTGATATCAATTTAATTGAAAAAATCAAGGGTGTTATTGCAAAATATCCTACGATGGTGTGTCCCGATTTGAAAAAGGATTTCATAATCTATTGCTATGCTTTGCCTCACACTATCTCTGTCATCCTGACTCAACACAATCAAGAGGAAATTGAATCTCTTATTGCATTAATGAGTGTTGGATTCAAGAAACATGAACTCAATTACACTCCCCTTGAGAGGCATGTGTATGTGGTGGTGAGAGCCTTGAAATATTTCAGGTACTATGTGTTGAATTCACACACCAAAGTATTACTATCAAACACCGCAGTTAAATCAATGTTGACACAACAGGAACCAGGATATAAAAGAGGTAACTGGGTCTCCAAGATCCAAGAATATGATTTGGATATCAACCCTACTAAGTTAGCTCGAGGAAGAGGACTCTACCAACTCATCACGAGAGAATGAGCCACGAGATGACCCTGAGAAGAATCAATTGAAGAAATTTTACCACCGATATTTTTCGTCGATTACTATAGATGAATGGTATTCAGATATAACCTACTTTCTCACATATGGTGAATGTCCTGAGAATTTGACAGCTAAGGAAAAGAAATCTATCAAATTGAGAGCTGTCAGGTACGTTATTTGGGACAACACATTGTTCAAGAAAGGAATTGATGGCATGTTCCTCAGATGTGTGATAAGGAAAAACAACCCATGTTGCTTGAAGCCTTTCATAATCATGCTTGCGGTGGTCATTTGTCTAGCCCATTGACAACTCATTAAATTTTATGACCACATTATTACTAGCCCACTATGTTTTTCGATGCTCAAAAATGGGTAGCAAAATGTGAAGCTTGTCAACAATTTATTGGAAGACCTAAATTGGCAGCTTTGCCTTTAAAGCCAGTTGTCATTGAAGAAACCTTTCAACAATGGGGATTGGATTTCATCGTGGTCCTGAACCCATACTCCAGTGCTGGTCATACTCACGTGCTCACTACAACTGACTACATTATGAAGTGGGTAGAAGTTGTACCGAGTGAAACAAACATCTACTGTGGTAATTTGTGACTTCATCAAAGAGAACATATTGATTCGTTATGGAATTCCACAAAAGATCGTGATGGACAATGCCACCAATTTCTCTTTTACAGAGATGATAGGTTTTTGCTATGGGTATGGGATACCTTTGTCTCATTCGTCAAAACTAATACCCACAGGAAACAAGTCAAGTAGAATCCGGTAACAAAAACATCATTACTATCGCGCGCAAGTTAGTCAAAGAAAATCAAAGAACTTGGCACAAAAATTTATATGACGCATTGTGAGATGACAAAGATAACTCCTAAAAGGGCAATCAAGATGTCTCCTTTCCAACTCTTGTATGGAACCGATGCTCAAATTCCCATCACATCGAGTTACCAAAGATTACGATTGGCTCAAGCAATTGATGATGAATGCTTCGCCAATGCATTTGATAAAAGGATCATGTTCCTAAGCAACCTTAAAGAGCAAAGAAGTCAAGTGACAAACAGAAACAAGGAATACAAATCCAAGGTAAGGAAATTGTTCAACAGAAAACTAGGGAGAGACATTTCAAATCAATGACTTAGTTCTTCTCGGGACAAAAGACGTGAACCAAAAGGAAAGCGGGGGAATTTTGATTCGTTGTGGCTTTGGTAGGCCCGTTCAAGATCAAACATTTCTCAGAGATAGTACCTATTACTTGGCATATCCCGATGGAACTCATTTACCTTTGCCCTACAACGGCAATATCTCGAAACACTATCAAAATTTAAAACGGGTTGTCTCTCGTATGTACATGGGTAATTAAGATCTTGGTTTGTTTGTTTTCCCTATTTTTCGTTTTCTCTCTTTTCTCATCCCGTTTTTGTGCTCCGTCATTTTTGGGATCATGTTCATTGAATATTTGGGTCTGGGTCCGTTGTTGTGTCCATGAAGTCCTTGTCCCCAATAAGAGCCAATTATTATCAGCTAATTTTGACTTCACAAAATTAATAAACGTGAAAATTTTATTAACTTCAAAAGTGTTATTTTGTGTGTTATTTTCTCTCTCATCGTAATCATCTTAATCTCATAGTCATTTTGTCTTTTGTTTCATCCATTTTGAATAAGCCCTTCTCCTGTATTACGACACAAACCATGTTTTAATTATTTAATTAATATTTACCCTATTATTTAATAAAATTAATATTTATTAAATTTTAGGGTTTTCAATTAATAAATATTAATTTAATACTCATATAAGTTATTCGACAAACTTGGAAGAACTTTTCTTTAATTGTCATAACTGTTGTGAGCAAGTGCCGGCAACAATTATTCTTCTGCTTCCAATTGTCATAGACAATTTTAATTTTGCTTCTATCATCCGGAAATTGAGAAGGAGATGGTTACAAGAGGTTGCAGAAGCGAGGAAATTGGGAAGAAGGAGAAACAAGGAAATATTGTAAATATCCAGAGCCAAAAGAAGGAAAAGCTTATTCTACAGGCACTACCCGACTTTCACATGGAAACCTAGCACGAGCATTAGCTAGAGCCAGACAACCTTGAGAGTTCCAGGTAGTTGTCTCCATTTCTAAATCACACAAGAGGCCATCCTTCTTCATTTGCTACAGATCCTCTATGCTCTGTGCCACGTGCACGATCCAAAGAGCCACACGCCCAAGAAAAGAATCCACGCAGAGGGGAAAGGAAGACCAAAACAGTCCAAACAAGTTTCAATGCCTAGCAAGGAGCGAAATCAAGTTTCAACACAGGATTTAGCAAACACTCCACATAGCCAAGGATAGAGGTTCAAGCATAAGACAAAAAAAAGCATCTTCCATGCCTTGGAGGAAAAGAATATTTCAACGCATTGATTATAAAGAAAAGATCTTCCATGTATTTTTCAAAGCAAAAACATATTGTCCACGCATGTTTAGGGAGCAAATTTCCAATGCAGAAGTGAGAAGGAATTTGTTCTGTCTTCATTAAAAGTTGTCCACGTGGAAGAAAGAAAAGAACAATCCAAAAAAAAAGGAGATCTATTTTGTTTTGTTGAGCACACTTCCACGTATTCATTTGAAGGAGGAATATGCTTGGTAAGGAGGGATAAAAGACATCAATCTAAAAAAGAAGAATATTCCTCCCACGCACATGCCAAACAAATACAGCTCCTCTATGCATTGGTTGAAGAAGAGAAATAAAAATACCGGCAGTTTCGTTTGCAAGCTTGACACATTCCGAAATCAAATATAGTTGTCACACATTTGTCTAGAAAAGAGATAACACGCAACCCATGCATTGATCAGAAGTCTGCAAGGAAGGAGGAAAGCCCAAAGTCTACGCATTCATAAGTTCAGGCAATAGGCAACGCGAAGAGCAATAGCAAATTAAATAAAAATCAAATTGATCATGCGCGAAGTCATTAAAAATCGAGAGAATTTAATTTAAAAAATTAAATCATTTTTAACGCATTGGTGAGAAGTATTCAGACAAAAATATCACACATTCAAACACATTACCGATGTATATCAGCACAAATAAAAATGAATTTAATAAAGAAAACGATAGATGCGGAAAGAACATGCCGCGGGTTGTATCTGATTGAAGTAATCAACTTTGGAGCTCGATATCTCGAAGTCGGATGATCATCGGGAAGAAAAGTTTGGTTTTTTGAATTCTCCCCAACTTCATGTACTCCTTTGCCAAATTTCAAATGTGCAGCACCTCATTTGATATTTTTCACGGAGCCAAATAAAACGCAATTTGTTTGATTTCGCTGCGCATGCAGTTTTCAGCCTGTCAAGGTGACTCACTTTGAGAGTTGATATTTTGAACTCAGATGATTTTCAAGAGAAAATAATTATTTCGTTCAATTCTCCCCACCTTCATATGATCCTTGCCAAGTTGTAGATGCCTAGGGTGACATTTGGTATTTTCTCAAGCTAAAACCAAATGGGATTTTTCACAGTTTTACACTTGCATTTTCCTAGCAATTTCAGAAGAGTCAACTTTGACCTTTAATATTTGACTGAATAATTTGATTGGGAAAAACCCTTTGACACACAAACTTTTGGTACCTTAATAAACTCCCTCATCCAGTGAGAACTTCTCATAATAAGATTTGTTATTTTTCCTAGGCGTTGTTACAAGCGATTTGTGCAGTTTTGTAAGATGGAAGTAATAGCCTGAAATCATGTTTCTATCACAATCATGTCATCTCCAAACAAAACGATGTTGCGGTATGGGTTCCAGGGCATTATACTCACCTCAAAACTCCATTCAAAGTATGAGAACATCGCTGATACCAACTTGGGACACGTCGACGTAAGTTAGTTCTGCGATCGCATATCAACCGAAGGTGAGTCACAATTTTCCTAATGCTTGTTCTGAATTGCATAGATGCACCACGAAACCTACACATTGTGGCGATTCAACTCCAATGGCTCAAGTGGAAGAAACCTCTGACTTCCTCATTATGCAGTATAGGTCGTAGCCATTGGCAGAGGTCTCTTCGAGTCAAAAGCCATGGTTATCGGCAAAGATCGATAATGGGAGAATCTTGTCTACATAAATTGTCTTCACTTGATTGTTGTGGAAGATTTATTCATCAACAAACCAAGACCAATGATAAATGCAATTGTGTGGATCATCAAGTAAAGCCACATCATTCAAGCGTGTCCCTATCATCTCTCAGTTAGTAGTGGGCGCAATACTTCATCGACTAGTCTTAAAGTTGGAGCGTTCTTGAATTGGATGATCGTGAGCAAATCAGAATGGAAACACTTCAGGATGGTGACAAAGATGAAAGACATAACTCCAGAAGTGGATTGCAATCTCGACTCTTGGAAGAGCTTCTCAATGGCAAAAGATCAGGAGTTGGATTCTGATAAGCCAAGGTGGTGTAATGACTACGGTCTCGTGACAAATGAAGAATTCACCGTGGAAAGGTATTCAGAGCATGTGGAGAATTATGTGTAATTGTGAATGCGAATGTAAATAAAGACAAAATTTCTCACACCAGGATGTTGCTCAAATGGAGAGGTGGATGAATTGCTCAAGTTTCAAGCTCGGCTCTCTTGTCATCTGGAGGATTATGGAGCACGGTCAATGAGTTCATTCTCGTATGACCGGGATAGGTGGACTCTTGGCCCAATGGATAAGGCATTGATCCTAGGTGTCTTGATCTAGGTGGCACATTGCTGACTAGGATGTCTATGTGTGTGTCCAAGTCATTTAAGTGGGGTCCACATGTACCCATTGCTTTTTGTTATAAAGTGGTGTTATTAAACTCACTTTTGGAAAAAAATTTGATAACTTAAGTGGTTTCTATTTTTCAAGTTACTTTTTAAAAGTTGGTTGAAAAAGTCAAGGTCATTTAAGATGCCCTATTTAATGTTCATGTAAACCCTAACTACTTTGTAACCAACTTTTGGGTTATAAAAGAAAGTTAGGGGCTCATTTGTAAGGGTGACTTTGAGAGAGGAGAAGAAAATACTTTTTTACGCAAGATTTACTTCAAAGAAAGGAAATTTGTGTTCTTTTGAGAAGACATTTTGGAGCTAATAAAATATGAACTTTGTGTTCCATTCATTGTCTCTTATAGCATTTGATGTTCTTATGTTCATTATATGTTAGTGTTTGATGCATGCAAATGTTGTCTTTGATCTTATTGTCAACGGTATTAATATGTTGTTCTAGTTCACGGTGATCAAGCTCGATTATCTACTTGCTCACATGTGTTCCCTTTTACACATTCTTGTTTAGCTAACTCAAACTCCGTTTTATTTTTGTTAGTTATTCATCTTTCTTCTTCATGTAATATTAGGCTCTTCTTTTAAATAACTCTTGCATGTTCTTTCAATTCATTACATTCCACTCATTTCCTTCATTCCATTCCATCTCCCTCATTCACTTTTCTTTTCATTGATGTTCCAAAACACCCCCCACATACAATTTTGAATGTACAGATGTAAATATAGTTTTTGTTTTCAATAAAGGTAGCCTCACCTTCATTGAGGATGGACTTCATTCCCACACGGTTGCATGTCATTTGCATGCATGCAAATCCATATGCTAACACTACAACAATCGAGAATTGTTTTTCTTGTTTAATAAGCTTTGGCTGCATGAAAAATTCAGTTGCCACATTCATGTGTTTTTGATTTCATGATTGATATCCTAGGATTTATTAGAGGGATCTCACATGTAATTAATGGAATATAAAACATGTCTCTAGCCTTCTCGAATAGTGCGCAATGGCTTCCTAAAGTTGGACTTGTTTGACCCCTCGAGAACATTCACTTTTCTCTTAAGGAACGCGTCTCAATGATAGCAACATCCCACTTCGATGTCCAATCATGGCAAAAAGACTACACCCTTAGAGTTTTGGAGCATTCCAAACATGATGGTGAAAGTTGTTAGTCATCTAGTCCAATGATTTGGAAGTGCTATAAGAACTAAGCATGTTTCTTCTTCACCAAGTCTTGGTTGCATGACAAACCTTGTCAAGCATATTTGCATACTTTTGATTTTTTAAGTAAGATTATAGGAATCATTAGAGGGATCCCACATTAAACTAAAAAAATAGACAACACATCTCTAGCCTTCATGGATAGTGTGTAATGGCTTCCCAAAGTTTGATTTGTTTGACCCCTTGAACGTTCACTTTTTTCTTAAGGAACACATCGACCAATAATATCTTCCCACTCGAGTGGCTGATCACGGTGGAAAGAGTATGTGCATTGTAGTTTTTGGCCATTTCGACGTGATTGTGAAGGAAAAACGCCATTTGGGTCGACAATTTGGAAGTTGTTACAACACCTAAGAAACTTATTTCTTGGTCAAAATTTTTTTGGCTATGTGAGAAACCTAGTCACCATATTTGCGTGATTCTAATTTTGTGAGAGAGATGCTAAGAGTCATTAAATGGAACCCATATTCAACTAACGAGTAATATACAACACATCTCTATCCTTCCCGGATAGTGTGCAATAGCTACCCGAAGTTGGACTTGCGTGACCCCTAAAGAATGATCACTTTTCTCTTAAGGAATGCATCTAACCGGTAACAACTTCTCACTCGATGGTTGATCACAAAGGAAAGAGTATGTGCCTTGGATTTTGGGCCATTCCAGATGTGATGGAAAAGGTGAATCATCATTTGACAGATGGTTTGGAATTTGCTACAATAACTGAGAAACTTTTTTCTTGTTCAATGATTTTTGGTTGTGTGACAAATATGGTATCCATCTTCGCATGCTTCTAATTTCAAGAGCGAGATCCTGGTAATCATTAGAGGGATCCCACATGCAAATAATAAAATAGATGACATATCTCCATCCTTCCCGATAGTTTGCAATGGCTTCCCAAATTTTGATTTTCTTGACTCCTTGAAAACGTTCACTTTTCTCTTAAGGAAGTGTTCGATTGATAAAAAAATCCAGTGGTGATCGATCACCGCAAAAAGAGTATGTAACTTGGGATTTTGGACCATTTTGAATTTGATGGTAAAGGTGAATCGTAATATGGATGACAGACAATTTGGACCGCAACTCATTCCAACAACCTTTTCACTTTCACAAGGCCCAATACAAATTGATTGAGAAAATGAATGTGCATAGTTTTTAAAAGTAAGTTTCAAACATATGATGGTTTCATCCAAGCTATAAAATATTTCACTCTCTAGTAACCCAACCACACATAAACATCATTTTCTACAAGGGTTATTACAACCACACATATGAACCTTATTTTCATTCCACGTCTATCAAATCCAAGAGGGTGAACCATCAACCATTCTCATATTGTGAATACCTAAGTTTATGTTAATAGTTAATCCTAATTCATGATATTACAATTTATGGGTAAGTGCACGAAGTTGAGGGGCTAAAAGTGGACAAAAACTTGAAAATGCAGACGAAACGCATATGCATTTTCCTAAAACGTGTTGGGGTTAGCATACCGGTTGTATGCAGAATAATATATCAAATCTAAGCATACATGCAAATAAAAGTGGATATTATACCAAAAGAAATATATAAAAAAGAGACATAAATCAACACCGATTTAACGTGGTGTTTACCCAAAGTGGGCTACGTCCACCAAGAAACAAGCCAATCTATTCTCCAAATCTTTGACAAGATATACAATGAAGATTTACAATCTTCCACACCTCTCAGATGTACAGTACTTTCTTTCCCTCAAAATTTTTGCTTAATCACCAAGAATTCTCACACTCACTAACTTTTTGCAAGTTCTATCTAAGTCTTGTTAAACATCTTCTTTCTTACTTCTAAACCCTAGCTTTTATGCTTATATAGTCATTTATAGACTTAGGGCAATTAGCCATATAATTACAATAAATAGAAATATTTTAATGCTAAAAATAGATCTAATTCCCGAGAGTTAATTAAAACATCCTCGCACAGGTAACCGACGTCGGTTATCCCTAACCGTTGTCTGTTCCTTCCTTGCCTAACCGATGCCCGTCATACTCGACCACTACCTGGTGGCCGGTGACCGATGTCAATTCCCTTAACCGATGTCGGTTACTATATTTTCCAACAAGTTTCCATTGCATGCTAAACTGAAGTAATTGAGCTCCACAAATCAACAATCTCCCACTTGGAGATTAATTACTGCACCATACCTATACAGCGTCATTCTTAGATCTTTCCTTAGCTTTGTTTCTTCCTCTTCAAGTCTCAAACTTGAAGACCAACAAAAGTGGAGTGTAGCTCCAACTTCTCTTTTTCTAATGGCTTTGTTAGCATATCTCATAGGGTTCTTGTTCGTATGAATATTTTCTAGATTAAATTGTCCATCCTCCAATACCTACCATATGAAGTGATACCTCAACTGAATGTGTTTCGTTCTCGAATGAAATGTTGAGTTCTTTGCCAAATGAATTGCACTCTAACTGTCACTGAACAATTTACAATCACTTTGCTCCTTTCCCAACTCTTCCATGAACCTACTCATCCATATCATCTCCTTGCTAGCCTTTGTAGCTGCAACATACTCTACCTCTATAGTAGACAAAGCCACAACCTTCTACAATCTTGAAATCCAACTAATTGTCATTCCACCTACAGTGAAAATATATCCAGAGTGCTCCTTCTACCATCCGAGATCTCCACCATATCTAAATCAACATAGCCACGTAATGAAATATCCAAACCTCCATAGCATAACTGTATACTAGATGTCCCTTTCAAATACCTGAGTATCCATTGGACTGATTTCCAATGCTCTTTACCTAGATTAGCCATATATCTACTCACAACTCCCACTTCCTGTGCAATGTCTGGTCTGGTACAAACCATAGCATACATGAGACTTCTAATTGCTAAAGCATATGGCACTCGTGTCATGTATTTGGCCTCCTCATGTGATGAACGACATTGATATTTACTCAATTTGAAGTGTCTAGCCATAGGTGTACTAACAGGTTTTGCATTCTACATGTTAAACCTGTCTAACACCTTGTAGATATAATCCTCTTGAGACAAATACAATTTCTTGTTTTTCCTCTCTCTATTTATTTTCATGCCAAGGATTCTTTTTGTAGCTCATAAATCATTCATAGCAAATGAGTGAGGTAGCTTTATTTTAAGCTCACCAATGTCCTGCATACTAGATCTTGCAATAAGCATATCATCCACATACAGTAACAAAAAAATATAGCTCCCATTTTCAATCTTCTTGAAATAAACACAATGGTCAGATTCACATCTCAAGTAACCATGCTCATGCATAAAACTATCAAACCTCATGTATCATTGCCTTGAGCTTGCTTGAGCCCATATAGGCTCTTTTTCAACCTACACACTAATTTCTCCTTACCCTTGACTTCATACCAAGTGGCTATTCCATATAAATCTCTTCATCCAAATCACCATGAAGGAAAGTCGTCTTCACATCTAGTTTCTCTAAATGTAAATCTTCTACTCGCAACTAAACTCAATACAATATTAATAGAAGTCATCTTAACAACAAGAGAAAATATTTCACCAAAGTCAATACCTACTTTCTGTGTAAATCCCTTTACTACAATCCTTGCCTTGTACCTTTTTTGTCCACCATCTTCTTCCTTAATTCTGTAAACCCACTTGTTTTGCAATGTTCTCTTACCTGCTGGCAACTTGACTAAATCCCAAGTCTAGTTCTGTTCCAAGGAGTCCATCTCCTCATCCATTTCATGCTCCCACTGAACGTGAGTCTTATCCTACATTACTTCTTCAAATCTCTCTGGTTCACCATTATCAGTCAATAATAAATAAAATAGAGAAGGTGTAAATCTTTCTGGAAGTTTACTTACCCTTTATAACCTTCTCACATGAGTTTGGGGTACCAAGACTCAATCTGGGCCTCCTGGACATTCCTATCCAAATCTGATAGTGACCAACGCCAATCACCTCTAACCGACGTTGGTTCTACTAACCGAGGCTAGTTTGGATCCTCTATAACCGATACCGGTTTGTCTGACCGGTGCGCCGGTCAATCTGGACACCGCCATCGTGTAACCCTATCGGGCAATTCTTTAAAATCTGAGAGTTCATTTTCATCCATAAACTTCTCAAGTGGTTCATCCTTGGGTACCAAAATTTGATCCATGTACATTCTCTTTTCATTCCATTCAACATCACGACTCCTAATAATTTTAGAATTCTTTAAATCCCAAAAATAGAAACCAAAATCACCATATCCATAACCAATGAAAGTGCACGTCTTGGATTTTGCATCCAACTTTTTCCTAATTTCCTTATCAACATGCACAAAAGCTTCTAAACCAAAAACTTTAAGAAAATAAAGATCTACCTCTTTTTCAATCCAAGCTTCCTCTAGTATTCCTCCATCTAGTGAACTTGAAGGCCCACGGTTAATCAAATAAACCGTGTATCAACTTCTTTTTCCCAAAACTGCAAGGGCAAACTAGAATGTATCCTCGTACTTCTAGCACGATCCATGATTGTCTCATTCTCCTATGGGGCTCTTGGAACCATTATTTCTCTACGTATCCTATTCACCTCGAAAATAACCATTGAAAGCCTTGCCCACAATATTCACCACCATTGTCATATCTAAGGCACTTTAACTTAGAATTTGATTCATTCTCAATAACGGCTTTCCATCTTTTAAAAGTCTCAAAACATCATATTTACGTTTAATACAATAAACCCATACCTTTCTTATAGCATCATCAATGAAAGTAACATAATATTAGGATCCTCCATGAGAAGCTACCCAGCCGGTTCTCACACATCCGAGTGTACAAACTCCAATTTCTACTCCTTAGTTGCCCCGACTTTGAGAAATCTCACTCTCTTTTACTTTCTAAAGACACCATGCTCACGTAAATTAAGATCTAAATCTTTTAAATCTAATAAGGTACCCTTAGCCTTTAAGATATGCATTCCTTTTTGACTCAGTATGACCCAACCGATTATGCCACATGCATGCATCTGAATCTAAAGTAAATAATGCAAAAAAGGAATCAGTAATACAGGTAGATAAATATAACGTTCTTACCTTCTTACCTCTTACCACAAAAAAATTACCCTTGGTGAATTTCCAAGAGTCTCCTGTAAAAGTAACCATGCAACCAGATTCACCTAGTTGCCCTGCAGAAATAAGATTCCTTCTGAGGCTTGGCACATGCCTCACATCTTTCAATACCCATATATTTCCATTCTACAATTTTAGATGAACTTCCCCTTTACTAGTAATACCGCAATATTCATCATCACCCAAATAAACATGCCCAAAATTTCCCTGGACATAATTTCTAAAATAACCCTTATTAGGGGTTACATGGAAAGAAGCTCTTGAATCTAAAACCCATGATTCAATTCTAATATCTAAAGAAAGAATAAGAGCATCTTGCATTACCTCCGATGCGTAAAAATTTTCTTCTTTACTTTTGTCTAGTTGTTGGTTCTCTTTGTCCTTTGACCAACAATGTTTGCATGTCCTTTTTTTTCACATTTCCAACAAGTAATTCCCTTACTTCTACATTTAAGTCTGTTATCCCTTGAATTTGATTTCCCATTACTCTTACTCTTGGATCTCTTCCTTTCGCCTACCCTCGCTTTCTACATTCAAAGCATTTCCAGATGATGATTCCTCTGTACTCTTCCTGCGAATTTATTCATTCAAGATTATACTAACCACATCATCAAACTTCAAAATATTATTAGCAAATGTTGTATTATTGTTAATGAAAAATCACAGCACCCCCAAATGAGTTCTAAAAATCTACTTTTCTAAGGCAGAATCATTTGGTGTGATTGCATAACATTGAACTTTCCCCAATGTGTGGGACCATGCAAAATGGGAAAGCTCTCCACATCAAAGGTCGGTTCCTTATCCCTCTATTTACGTTCATACGTAAGGATTTGTAAAGGATCTATCTCTATACCTAATCTAAAACTTGCCAAGGAGACAAGGATAAAAGAGTATAAGCAATAAGAAATGACTAAACTACCAGGTGATGCACCAAAGGAATGATGAACACTTATTGTGCTAATAGACACAAACCAACAAAATTAATACAATAAATAAGCACGAGATAGCCAAATATGTAATGGAAGACCGATGAAATCAAAAGAGACAAGAGAGGATCTAGAATCGATCACAAAGCGTGCTTTATTGCTCTCTGTAGATTGATACAATCCATTACAAAGTAGCCAAGATGCGAAACATAATGCAATTTTGATAGAAGGCATGAACCCCACAGATCCTTTCATAGAAGGAGGAGGGAGCATGCAAAACAAAGAATGTCTAACCCTTTACAATGAATCCCGCCCCGTATTTATATATTCAATCAAACATGAGAAAAGAGAGAGAGAAGGGAAAATCAAAGTCAAGCTCAACCACTGTTGTTAATACCTTTGACAAAATCGCCCCCAAATTTGTCTTTACCGCATCAATCCCGGGTTCGGCACCTTGAAGGAAGAGGAAATGGTGAAAACAGATCGAATCTGATATGGTTGTTGAGACAGATGGATGTTACATTGAATTCTTGAAGATGTTTCCTCCATTTTTCTTCACCTAACCTCCTCAAAATTAAAGTTTCAGACCTCCATGACATGGGTGAGGCCGAGATCTTTCCAACGGCATCAGATTTGTGATATTTCAAGCCCTGAGTCAAAAGATATGGCCCTTCAAATTTTGTATCGGGTCCACTTAGGAGGGAAGGAAAACAACTTGAAAAATGGGTCCCCTTTTGATATAACACGTGGAGGCACCGTGCTTTCTTGAAAAACCGACCCAAGTTTTCCTTTGGAGGAGCGTCGAGTTGACACTTTTCGGCCTCTGCTGGTCTGTGGACTTTTCAACGGTTCCTTTTATGCGGGATCGTGATCAAACTAATATTTGGCATGGGGTGAAATATGGATAACAATTACTAATAGCCATTACCAATTTATCCCAACTATCAAGCAAAGAACATAAGAATAAAAGTGCTTTTACTTCATCATCAAATGGTATAACAACCGATTTTAACTGATTTACAATAGATCGGAAATCATTCAAATGACTCGAGGCAAATTCACCTTCATGCATATTAGAACTAAATAGTTTTTTCATCAAATAAACTTTATTTGAAGCACTAGGTTTTTCATATAAATTAGCAAGACATTCCATTAAGTCTACCGTATATTAAAATTTCATTAAGTCTACATGTCGAAATTATATATAGCATACCATATATTAAAATTTATAAGAAAAATTCTACAATAATTTCTTGATTAATTAAATACATCATATAACAGATATGTACAATTGATTACCTTAGTATCTATCCCTGGGCGGATGTTGGGAGTATCTACACTATGTGTAGATCTCTGTCCCGTAGATCCCTGTGAAACAAAATAAATTAAATGTAAGAAGTTGATAAATAAGTTTTTTGAATAAAGTTCATTAATTTCTAACATTTCAATTTAGATTAAATATTAATTCTAAAACACATGTATATATACCTCTACGGAACGAGTCTCCAAATCTATGGGACTGTCACCCACGACCTCAACACCAAAAAATACATCGCCAAGTGATCCAAGATGACTCAGCCCGGAACATCAAGATCCGTGTTGTGCTCAATCAAGAGATGTGTGTATGTCATGTGGGCAAATGGTATGGGTTATGAAGCACCACACACTTTGGATCGAAGCCTAAACACACAAGTAAAATTTCAATTTTAATATCAATAAATTGTAAATTAATGATGAAATAAAAGAATTTTTAATTATATAAAGGTTTAATTTTCACATACTGAACAAAATGTGTTGAACATCGGATGTGACAATCCCAAAGAACAAGAGGTCCGATTGTAGCAATGCAATGTAGGACCCTAACTAGAAGATACATTGCTGCTCTACTCTATAAAATCTAAAACCCCCGATAGTGGAACACTACAATGTCCTGCAATCACCTCATATGCACATAACAAGTGGGACATAACACCACATAGTGACTTTCGTGCCCCCACCATTTTTTGAGGAAAAATTAGTAGTTTTGAAAACCCTTTGGTAGAAGGATAGATAGGAGCATCTAGTTTGTTCTAGAATTTCTTTTAGATTTTTGTAGCAAATATTTATTTTTAATGATTTTTTAGTATAGAAATTTTATGTTTTGAAAATTAACAAAGCTCCAACCGTGCCCCCCCCAACTACCTAAAAAAATATCAAAATTAGATTTTTTTTGAATACGTATAGAATTAGGCCTAGTTTTTGCTTGTATAATTTTTTTTCAATTTCGATTACCCCAAAAAAATACATGATCAAAGATAGACATATATAAACTTTTAAAAATATCTATAAAAAGGCATAGTTATAAAATAAATAATATGGAGACCTTATATTAGTCGAAACTTTGAAAAATTATATTTTTAGAAAGAAGAAACTCTGCTCTACGTCGTGGTATAATTCTTTTTAAACGAATCGATTGTTTTATGTTGATTTATCATGGAGGAAGTGGCATTTTTAAATTTTCATGTAAAAACATGTTGTTTGATGTGTTTTTGCAAGTCCATGCCTCGTGATCGGGGATCCAAACCGGATCCCGGCCTTGAGGCATGGCTTGGAAAAAGTGAAAACACAAAACTTGTACATGTTATTTATAATATAAACATTGTATATGCTTTTAACATGCTTCTATCTACAAAAATAGTTTTTTTATTTCTTATTATTTATACTTTATTATTTCTTATACTTTAAATTTATTTTAGTAAATATAAGAAATTAGGGTCACTCTGCACCTTATGGAACTAGTCTCACAACTCCATTAGTCACATTGTTTAAGAGATAGTTTTTTATAGTATAATATGGTCGATGCATAGGTATTTTTCAAAGTAATTCAAGCATTCAACCTAAATATTTTAGCATTTAAATTCTATAATCGAAACCCTAAACCCGAGGCCCTAAACCTAAACCCTAAACCCTAAACCATGATCCCTAAACCCTAAAACCTAAACCATAAACCTTAAACCCTAAATCCTAATCCCTAAACCCTAATCCTTAAATATTCAACCCTTACCCATGATCCCTAAACCCTAAACCCTAAACCATGAACCATGAGCCTTAAATGTTAAACCTTAAACCATAAACCACGAAAACTAAATCCTAAACCCTAAACCTTAACCCATAAACTATAAACCCTAAACATTGAATCCTAAACCCTAAAGCCCGAGCCACGAGCCCTAAACCATAAGCCCTAAATCCTTAACACTAAACTCTAAACCACTAAATTTTTCCTAAACCCTTAACCTCAACCATGAGACCTAAACCCTAAACCCTAAAACAAAAATAATAAATCCTAAATCCTAAACCCTAAATCCTAAAACCTAAACCCTTAACCCTAAACCCTAAACGCTAGACCATATACCCTAAACCCTGAACCATAATCCCTAAACCCTAAACACTAAATCCGAGCCTCAAGATCTAACCCCTAAACCTTAAACCAATAACTCAACCCTAAACCTTAAGCCATAAACTATGAACCATGAACCTTAAACCCTACACCCTAATCCCTAACCCATAAACCCTAAACCTTAAGCATCAACCCTACACCCTAATCCTTTAGCCCTAAACCCTAAAACTTAAACCCCGAGCCCTAAACCCAAAATCCGAGCTCGAGCTCTAACCCCTAAACCTTAAACCCGTAACTCCGAACCCCAAACCCTAAGCCGTAAACCCTAAACCATGCACCCTAACCCCTAAACCCTAAACCATAAGCCCTGAGCCCTAAACCATAAACCCTAAACCTTAAGCCCTAAATTTTAAATCCTTAAGGTCCCAAACCTTAAACCTTGAACCATAAAAAATGAGCCCTAAATTCTAAACCCTAAACCGTAAGCCCTAAACCCTAAAAACTAAATCATAAACCTTAAACCTTGACCCCTAAACCCTAAACTCTAAACCATGAGCAAAAATCCTAAACCCTAAACTCTCCTACCTAAACCCTTAACCTCAACCCCGAGACATAAACCCTAAACCCTAAAACAAAAATAATAAACCTTAAACCCTGAACACTAAATCTAGAACCCTAAACCCTTAACCCTAAACCTTAAACCTTGAACCTTGAGCCCTGAGTCATAAACCCTAAACACTAAATCTAGAATCCTAAGCTCTAACCCCTAAACCTCATATATTTCCAGTGGGTCTCGTGAGTGAGCTCATCTTTTTGAATATCTTAGGACCATATTTCCTATTCTTATGCCTGAACAATCATTAAGTTTGCTTTTACAACTATCTTGTTTATGAGAGGTGGGAATTTCCTCCTTCAAAATATCAACAGATGAAAGACATCGATTTTGATTAATCTTTGAATTTTGTTCCTACGAAGTCGATGAACCCTTTTCAGTTGAATACTCTTTGTCAATACTAATAAGAATGGGTAAGACACAGAACATTACAATGAGTGAAATAGTTCGCATGCAATGGGAAAAAGAAGATAGCTATATTGGGTAACATTTATTTATACCAAATTGTTCTTACATATCTGTAATTTCCCTCCTTTAAAATATCAGTAGATGAAAGGCATAAAATTATGATGACTCCCTTGAATGTTCTGCCTACGAAGTAGATGAACCATTTTTTGTTGAATACTCTTTGTCAATACTTATAAGAATTGGTAAGAATTGGTAAGACATAAAACATTATAGTGAGTGAATGGGTCAACCTAATCCATAAGCCTTAAACCTCGAGCCCTAAACCCTAAACCCTAAACCCCGAGCATTAAACCCTAAACCATGAACCCTTTGCCCTAAACCCCGAACCCCGACATTTAAATCTTAAACTCTAATTCCTTAACCCTAAACCGTAAACCCAAAACCTCAACCCTAAACATTAAACCTCGAGCCCTAATCCCTAAACTCGAGTGTTAAACCCTAAACCCTAAACTCTAAGCCGTAAATTCTAAACCATAAATCCTCAACCCTAAACCCTAAACCCTAAAACCAAAACCCCGATCCCTAAATCCTAAATCCTAAACCTTGATCCCAAAGCCCTAAATTGTAATCCCTAAACCCTAATCCATAAGCCCTAAGCCCTAAGCCCTAAGCTAAAATCGTAAACACTAAACCCACAAACATAAACCCTCAACCCTAAACCATAAAAACTAAACATTGATCCCTAAACCCTAAGCCCTCAACTCTCAACCATAAACCTTAAACCCTCAACCCCGATCCCTAAACCCTAAACCCCGAACCTCGAGCCATAAACCCTAAACCCTAATCCCTAAACCCTAAACCGTGAACCTAGAGCCCTAAACCCCAAACCATAAATCAAAACCCTCAACCCTTAACCCCGAGCCGTAAACCCTAAACTCTAAACCCTAAACCCTAAACCTCAACCCTAAGCCCTAAGCCCTAAACCCTAAACCCTAAAATCTCAATTATGATCCTTAAACACTAAACCTTAAACCCTAAACTCTAAACCTTGATTCCTAAACCCTGAGCCCTAAATCCTAAACCTTGAGCCCTATACCCTAAACCCTAAATCATAAACCCTCACCCAAAGGAAATTCCTAATAAGATCATTCAACGTGGTTCAAAGGTGTGTAGGGAATAGTGGAGACAAAGAAGCGAAACTGTTTATTGCTACTTCTACTAGCAGAACCTATGCAAGTCTCACAGATTCTCCTTCGGGGTCGGGATCTCATCCCAAAGAGAGTGTTCTAGGCTGCGAAGAGAAAGGAATAAAAGAAGGAGAAGAGAAAGAACAGATCCGAAGGAAGAAAAGAAATGAGTTCCAAAGCGGAAGGGTCAGAAGATCTATGCTTTGGGCTTGGTAGTAAACAGAGCCAAACCTACTTGCATAAATAAACAAAGCAATACTGATAAACAAGTGACGGAAAAGTAGATATGAATTCAACAGAATAAACACATGCAGACCTAACATAAGAAAGATCTTAATGTATAACACAGTTATTGAGCACAAAGTCTGAATAATTGTATTAATTGTTTTTATCTGTTACAAGAAAGCTCAAAGTCTTTCTCTCCTCACTTCTATTTCTATCTGAAAAATGTTCACCCTTTGAATACAACAAGTATTCTAGTATTTATAGAAAGTGAGGGAGAGAGAAGGCAAAATGGAGCCAACCACTTATTCACAAGATATTTACAAAATATCCAAAAGTCATGTTGACTTTGACAACTTGGATGGATGACATCATCCCATGATGCAACATGGATGATGTCATCGTTTGTGCCAACACACTTCAGATATTTCGAAGAGAAAGTCGGAGAATAGAGAGGAGAAGAAGAAGAAGAAGAAGAAGAAGAAGCTATTCATCATCATCATCCTGTGGCCTAAAAGGGGTCACCTGTTTTTGATGCTGATCAGGAGATGAGATGTGGAACTGAGCGCGGTATTCCAAGAACTTGCTGATCATTGGCGCAAATTGATCCTGTGATGGATCCTTGTGCCTTTCACTGATTGCTTCGCAAGTTTCCCGCTCATCAATGAGCTTTTCGGGGACCTTGGAATAGTCTTTACCCGCCTCGATTAGGGACCCGATGAAGTCTCTACAGGCCAGTAGGTTGTTGATGGATTCGATGTCGAAAGTGACTTCTGGCCCTGTCCCTTGAGAAGCTAACTCCTCAAAATTCGGATAGATCGCCACCGATCTCAAGGTGAGGGAAGGAGTGAGCAACCCCGAGTCATAGATAGAACAATCTTCTCCATTTGATGCATCGCATCCAGTGGCCTCTTCCTTCACCTTGTCTATCTTCTCTAACACAAATTCGAGCTGATCTATCCGATAGTCCGAGTGGACATGGTCTTGCTGAGGGTCCTCGATGACCGAATACTCCAAACTTGACCAAATCTTCGACCAACAAATAACATTTGTCGGAAGGCCTCGTGTTGGAGTCTCGGCGCTTTCGAGCTCTTCCGATACTCGACTTGCTAATGTTTGAGTTCCTTATTCGCCTTCTCGATGTTCGTGTATAAACCGATATACTCGCGATCACCTTTTCACTATCCTTAAGGATTTGGCTCCTCCAAGCAGTAAACAACAGCCATACCCCGCCGCCGATCTTTGAATATTCATTGATCTTCTCCCGACCGAGCAGCTCAGAGTCTCGGCGGCAGCTGGGAGGTGCACTTCCCATCTTCTCGTAGGGCTTCAAGCAGTATTTATTCTGCTCCTTCGCAGCCTCTTTTCTTCCTTTGTTTCCTCAAGCTTTTCAGAGTGCATCAATCGCGAAAGAGCTTCCCCGGAGACTTTCGTGAGGATGTCCCCATCAGTGACTTGGGTCACCGTGAAATCTGCCGAGACAGATCTTCTTTCTCTTGTGGGATCGGGTAGGCAATTTCCATAACCCTCTCACCGCAGCGCTTTTGAGAAGCGTGTAACCGGCTTGTGCTTCTTTGCTCCTTTAGCCGAATGATCGAAAAGTCCATCTGAGCGATGGGGACTTTCCTCTTTGGTCAGCTCACCGAGAGATCCAAGCTGGTCCTATTGAAGAAGGACCAGAGACAGAGGGGGAGGCAAAGAACGGAGAAGAGGGGAAGAACGTGGAGACACGCGGCGCGGCATTGAAAGAATAGCCAAGACATGCCCACGGAGGAAGGGAAACCGCACTGCAGAAGACATGGGAAGGGAAGGGAGCCCGGAAATGAGGGAAGAAATGGAGGAAGACAAATCAGCGAGAGAGGAGAAGATGGACGAAGAGGCAGGGGAGAGAGTAGAAGAAGGGGGAGAGGACACAACCAAAGGAGTGGTTGCCGACATCTGAGGAAGGGGAGGAAGAGAAGAAGAAGGGATAGAAGGGACCTCTCGTAGTCAGAAGCGATGCCGACATCCTGGGTGGATGGGCGTATAGGACTATCCTCTGTCAATTCCTTCTCTGGCGAATCCAGGGTTATTACTTGTTCAGGCTCTGAAGGAAGAGGACTTTCAGGGGCTTCCTCCTGAATGGTGCTAGGCTCACCTTCCGCAGCTTTGCCTTTTAGCTGCTTCTTTGACCTTGGAGGTGCATTACCCAAAGGAGAAGTTGTAAAATCTACACCGAGGTAGATTAACCCATTCATGCGGCACCAATGCTCTGTTCTCCGCATAGTCTCCTTGACCCTCTCCTCGATTGTCTGAGGAGCCTTGCTTCTGTCAATGTCCGGGAAGGGCCAATCATCCCCTTCTGTGTCATTATACACTTTGTCTACTTCGTCTTCCGTGGTTTGGAAGCCTTTTGGGACAATGGCCACTCCGTAATGGATGATTTCCGTTAATGCTAAGCGAGAGTGATCCTTTCTTCTGAGTTCTACCTCATGGAGAACGTCAATGTAGATATCCTCAATCTGAGGGACATGAATCGATCAAGCTTAGCCTCGTAGACAAAACCCTAGGGTCGAATGTGGGCCTTGGCACGGGAAATCATGCTTTAGGTTGAGCAATTCTAGCTCAAAAACATCTCCTTCGCCTTGTGATAGCCGGAGCATGTGTAACGGCCACCGTGAGGGGGAAAGGAGTTCCGCCTTCTTTCTCTTCGAGGCACTTTTCATGGTATGTGACGAGCCGTCTTGATAGTTCCAATAAAATCAGCTTTGGTCCAAAGATACCTGGCAACCTCGGTTGGTTCGCCCAAAAAGTCGACCGCCCTCGATATAGGTGAATGTGGGAAATCAAAGTGAACAAGGCCCCCACTTCTCTCGTGATCGCCACTATGTTTTTGGTCAGTCCGGCCATGAGTCAAATTTGGCCGCAATATGCACATGATGTGATAGAAGAAAACATCATTGATCTTAGCGAAGTGTTGGATGCTGTTCTCCAGCTTCAGCTCTGATAGTATTCATATATTTTGGCCTGAGGCCAAGTTCCACTTCGGTGCAGCCCTGGATAATCCCTTTCAGACGCAGCAGCATACACTACGTAGGAGTTCATGTGGAACACTCTGCAGAGCGAATCAAGCAGCTTGCTCGATATTGTGTCGCTTATTATCTCCCCCAAAGAAACGCGCCGATCGGGCGATTCTTATTCATTGTGTCCAGTGTATCGCAAAGATCCACTTATGGAAGTAGTGAGCATCCAAAGACCGAAGACTCGCTCAGAAGGTGATCAGATCACCGAGTTCCTCTCGAGAAATCACTCCTGGTGGATAGTTTGAGGCCACCGGTCACTACCTTCTTATTCTTGAGGTAGACCTCATTCATCAATCGCATGCACTTGTCTTCGTTGTCCTCCCAAGCCTCGAGGCATTCTTGCACAAGCAATGTACCACATAGTTTCGGTGGTGAGGGATGCCAAGCATCAACTCAAAGCGACGGGCAAGAAGGTTTATAACTACCTCGCCTTGCTATTCTCGACACATCTTGTGTCTTTGTTGAAGGATCAGTGCAACAACCATCATAAACTCGTTATTAACAAAGACCGACAGAATCCCACCGGCGGCGCAGGGCGCGCCTATCAATTTATCCATCCATGGACTCTTGTCACTTTCTCGAGTCCTTACCTGCACTTCCTCTATGTCAATGTGGCCCAATTCAGAATCCCTGACATCCATATTACACTCTGCCTGTGATTCGGGCATCCTGACCCTCTGATATTTGTATTTCATTTCTTCTTCTGTTAGCTTTGCCTTCCCTCTTGGTTTGATGGGTCTCTTGCTTGACGTAGACATGTGTTCTTCAAGGCTTATCTGATGATCTGCACGTAGAAGGAGCGAAACCCAATCCAAGAAGCTTGAATTAGTCATTTGATCTTCCATTGGAATACTAGCAGAAGAAAGAGTTAGAACTTTTAAGGTTCGGGACGCAGGGCGCATGAAAAATGTATATAACAGGCTGAATAGTCAAGGCGCACAGGAAAAGGGTGCAACAGAGGTTAAGTTGGCGCCAAAGGCGCATGGCGCATGGATGAAGCAGACTGCATTATATAGAAGGGCGCACAGGAAATGCATGTTACATTGAGATTTGGTGCGCCCTTTGGCGCATGGGCAGATTGTGCAACATGGAAAAAAGGCGCGCCAAAGGTATATGGCGCGGCGCATGGAGGGTCTACACAACATCATGTACTTGCACGGAAGGTGCGCCCGCGCCTTGGAGGTTTTATACTTGCGCAAATAACTCTTGCGTTGCATGGAAGCTGGGCGCGCCCTTTGGCGCATAGAAGAGGGATGCAACAGGGGTAAAGGGTGCGCCAAAGTTTTTATGGAAGCGCGGGATTTAAACTTGCAGCATGTAAAAGGGGCGCGCTTTCGAGGGCGCATGAATTTAAACTGCAGCAGGATGGCAGGGTGCGCCCTAGGCGCGGGTCTTGAGCATGTTGCATGGCGGGTAAGCGCGCCGAGGGGCGCGACTGTCTTGATTGTAACAAGGCGCGCCAGTGCGCCATTTGAAAAAAGACTCTCCACTCAAATCATTCTTACTCATTTCCTCCACCTAAATAGTTACTTGGGCAAGTAAGGTTTTATAAAAGGTTTAATCAAGCCAAGCCATTCAAGAAAGCTCCCTTTACCAGCAGATCTGGAAAAAGGGAAGAAGAGGAGAGAAGAAAACGATGGAAAAGCTCAGGGGGAAACACCTAAACATACTCTTTTAAACACAGACCAGCAGACCAAACACAGACCAAAACACGAAAGCATGCAATGAAAAAGAGGATGAACCTCTTACCTTAAATATATGTTAAAATCGGAAAGCGGGTCCACAGGGCGAGATAATGACAGAGCAGAGCTGACAAATCCAGAGCGATCACGTGCTTGTCAAAATGAAATGAAAATGACATGGCGGGCACGGGTATATATAGAAAATCTTGTCATTAATGCGCCACCAACTTTTGAAATGGCGCATGGAAACAAATGCCGATTGGGAAAGCGTGCGCCTTTTTCGCGCATGGAAGGAAATGACAACAGAGAATGAGCGCGCTTTTGCGCATCAAACGAGTTGTCGACATTTAAGCTATGCGCGCCTTTTCGCACCAAAACTTGATGTAACAAAGATATTACGTGCGCCCTTTGGCGCACCAAAAACTTACTCAACATCCTTTGGCGCACCGAAAGACGTGCTAACATGGAAAACCATGCGCCAAAGGCTTTTAAGGAGGCGCATCAAAATTGATGTCAAAGGCAAAACCATGCGCCCACCACCCAAAAAGGCTCAAAAAGACTAAGTTCAAAACTGAATTTCCTGAAGGGATTTTACAATATTTTGAACGCGAAGGATCCCTAACGAGGATCAAACAAAATTTTCGGATAGGTTATCGTAAAATTGCCCTTGTCAATTTTACTGATAACAAATGCTCTTTCTGGGACTATCCCCGAGCAAACTCTGGGTAGAGAATCCTAGATCACATGTGCCTATCCATTGGGTACGGAGTCAAAAACAAGGGGGACCGGGGAGAACAAAGGAAACACACAAAAACCGAAAGCAAACACACGACTAAAGCAAACACACAACTAAAATAAATCGAGACAAAGAAGAGAGCAAGCTCTACTTCCCGAAGATCTTGAGATGTTGCCCGCTATAGGAAGCTGAGCTCACCTCCATCCGATATGAGAGATAGAAACTATTCTCTCCATTGAGTTGCTTGATTTTGAAGGGCCCTCTCCATAGGGAATCAAATTTTCCGTGCATACCCTTTGCTCTCTTCGCTTGTCCCAGAAGAAGGACGAGATCTCCCACTTCAAAATTCCTCTCGCTTGGCCTTCTTGTCGAAAAGCTTCTTCACTTGATTCTCGATGTTCAAGTGATCCCGCCGACCACCCTTACTCTCTTTCTTCAAGTTCCGCAAGGTACATGATTCTCTTTTCCAGAGAACTCAAAAGTTTCATCTTCGATTGCTCGCGCTGCGTAGAGCAGAAGTTCCGCAGAAAATGGGAAGTTCGGCATCGCTGCCATAACACTTGAAAAGGTGACATGCCGAGGATCTCTTGGGGTAATGCGGTCCGCCCACAAAGCATCGTACAAAGACTTGTGCCACATCCGCTGATTTTCATCTACTAATTTCCGTATGATGGTCACCAAGTTCTTATTACTGGATTCTGCCTGACCATTTCCCTGAGGATAATAATCTGAGGCATGTGCTAAAGTTATCCCATATTCATAGCAAAAACTAATAACTTCCCGGGAAGAGAAGTTAGAAGCATTATCAGCAACGATTTTATTTGGAATGCCAAACCTGACAATGATATTTTCCTTGATAAAACTGCAAACCACCTCAGAAGTGGCATGCTTGAGAGGTATGGCCTCCACCCATTTAGTGAAGTAATCATGCTGCCGTGAGGACATAGCTATGTCCAAAGACTCGATCGAGGATCGAGTGCACTAATAAAATCAATTCCCCATCGCCTCAATGGTTCATTGATAATGACCGCCTTAGGGGAGGGCAGCCAACTTGGGCTTGCCGACGAATCACCGACAGGGTTCACATTTTGCCACCTGTAGCCGCATCTCGAAGAGCGCCGCCACAAGAGTACCGCTCGAATGATTTTGTGCGCTGTCACGGAAGAAGAAAAATGGCCTCCACAGGCCGAGTTGTGAAAACTTTCCAGCAGTTTTACTTGCTGGGGCTTGTCAACACATCGCAGAAAGACACCGTCTATCCCGCGCTTATATAAACCTTCATCCCAGATGACATACTTAGCTGCCCTGAGCTTTACAGTACGCTTCTCCTTTACAGTTAGGTGCATCGGGCATTCGCCGTAGGTAAGGAAGAAAGCAATGTCGGAGTACCATTCGTCACTAGTTGAAACAAACAAAACCAGAGGTAGAGAATCAGGCCCTTCTAGAGGGGTTTGCTCTTCATTGGTACAATTTTCTCTTTCATCAGGATTTTCTGAACCCTTGTTCTCAGCCATTAGCTGACACAGGCCTTTGCCCCTCACCAGCTTGGTGGGTTTAATATCTAGGTCATATTCCTGGACCTTGCGATCCAATTCCCTCTCAAGCTTCCTAACTCCTGCTGAGTTAGAATTGACTTCACCGCAGTGTCGGGAACCAGCACCACCGTATGCGAGTTCAGAATGTAATACCTGAAATTCTTCACCGCTTTGACAACGGCAAAGGCGTGCTTTTCTAATTGAGTCATCTTCAACTCGTGGGGCTTGAGGGGAGAACTCATGAATGCAATCGGGGATTCAATATCCTCTGAATTCTTTTGCATTAGGATTGCAGACACAGTATGTTCGGAGGCGTAACTATACATAATGAAGTCTTTGGAGAAATCTGGACATACCAGACCGCGCATGAGCAATGTGTTTTTATCTCTTCAAACGACCTTTTCCCCTCTCACTCCATCTCGAAAGTGGGTGACCCTTTCATCATGTTCAAGATGTGGCGGGTCTTCTCAAAGAAAATCAGTGACAAAACGCCTAAGAAAGTTCACCTTTCCGAAGAAAGAATGAACACCATTCTTGCTTGTAGGCAGAGTAAGGCTTTGGATAGCCTTAACTCTTTCGGCATCAATCTTCGTTCCTTCTTTGCTAACCACATGGCCTAGCAATTTCCCTTCAGTAACCCCAAAAACAGACTTTTTAGGATTTAGGGAAATCCCATGTTCTCGACACCTGGCCAATACTTGCTCCAAGTGATCACAATGATCACTTCGTCGTTTGGAGAACACGGTTAAGTCATCTAGATAAACTACAATGACTTTTCCCATCATGCCTTTAAATGCGAAATCCATGGCCCGCTGAAAAGTGGCACCAGCGTTGGTTAGGCCGAAAGGCATCCTGCTGTAGGCAAATGTACCCCATGGAGTAGTGAATGCTGTTTTGAATTGATCTTCAGGCGAGACTTCAATCTGATTATAGCCTCGAAAACCGCTAAGCATGACAAGATCTCCGACCCAGCCATCGCTTGCAGTAACTTGGTCCATTATGGGAAGAGGGTAGTTGTCTTTCAAATGCTTGATTCAAGTTTCTAAGTCTACGCAGATGCGTATTTCACCGCTTTTTCTCAAGCACTCGGCACAATGTTTGCCACCCAAGTGTCAGTGATGGATGGGGGAAGATGATTCTCAAGGCCAAGATCTTCCGAATTTCGGCCCGAATGGTGCCCGAAATCTTGGGATTATAATGCCTCTCGCTTCCGACTTTAAGGCTTTGCATCTTCTTTCAAAGGTATATCATGCCGAACGCCCTTCGGCTTGAAGGACTTTAAGTCGCATAGACCATGCCAATACATCCATATATCTTTTCAAAGAACTTGACAAATTTCCGCTTTTCTTCCTGGGCGTGCAACATTTCCCGATGTTCACGAATCATGGATGTGCCTCGTAACCTATATTGACTGTTCTCGCCTCTCTCGGAGATGAGCTAGGATCATCTCGCCTTTTCTTTTTCACAAAACGGTCATGCTCACAAACAGCGCCCAGAGAAACCAGTTCTTTGGAATTTTATTTCCTTGTCGACAAATGCCATCGCTTCTCCTTTGTTTCGTGGTTTTGACTCGCTGATGATTCACGGCATGATGAGAGGTGGATCCTTCAAAATACAACTCATCAAAATTTTCTGATTTTTCTAGAAAGGCAATGAGGTGATTATCATCGTTGAATACCTGCCAATGCTGAGAGTTGTCTGGCACGCTTGGGCGGAAAACCACTTCAATGGTGTATTTGTTTGTTTTCAAACCCGGGTGCGGGAGCATGAGAGATGCTGAAACAGCCAACGAATCAGCCATGTCATTTTGAGCTCTTGGAATCGCTCCTATTGAAAAGGCATCAAATTCCTCAATGCTGTCCCATACTGCATTACGGTAGTGCCTGAGCCTTTCATTTTTTACTTGGTAAATCCTTTTGACCTGATTTACAACTAGCTCGGCATCACCTTGAACTTTTAGATTTTTTATTCCTCTTTCCTTTGCGGCTTGCATACCGAGTAACAGAGACTCATACTCAAGCAAAGATTGTTAGTGTTGAAAACTGCAATTTGAAAGAGAGAGGAATGACCTCCTCCTCAGAGATATTAGCACAACCCCAGCCGCCACATCCACTAGTTGCGCAATGCCATCAAATCAAGGTCCAGACCTTATTAAGGTCCTTTTCGAACGAAAACTTCCTTTCAGATCCGCCTCTGGGATAAGAAGTAGTTCCCATCCCCGATGATTCAAAAGGATTTGGGCTTTGGGGTCTTCAGAGCTAGTGACCAAGTATTTCTTTGGGATTCCGCCCAAAGTTTGCATTACGCCTTTGACTCGAATTCTAGCTTTAGACCACCCATATGAATTTCTCCACCAACTTCACCGCAAAAGCTCCTTCCCAAAGAAAATTCCATAGGTCACCGGAATGTCACGACAAGGACGGCCATTTTTACCCTCTTTTCGTGGAATGCCGCGAACGCGAATCGCGCCTTTGATTTGACCAATCAATGGCACTTGCTTGGTTTCCAATGAGTAACATCTCGCCGAAAGGCTTGGTAAGAGTGAGGCCCAAAGCATGGGCGACTTTCACCGCATGACGTTATCTCAAGCTCCTAATCAATTATACAATTGCTCAACTTATGGCCATTGATTAGAGGGAGAGATAGAAAGGCTCTATCTTGCTCGATGCGTATGTTGAGGCAACATTTATGTGGGATTCAGAGGAGTGGAAAGGATTCCTTTAGGGGAAGCTCGATTAGATATAACAAATTGACTTTGATATACTTAGTCAATCTTACAAGTCGTTCGGGGTTTGATCAAGATACTCACTTTTTCGCACATTTGATCTTGGTCTTTTTTTGCATGATCTATTATATCAAATGCGGTTAAGGGTCATGCGTTGGTAAAGGAATGAGTCCTTCACCCCGCGATGATGGAATAGGGTTACCGATCTCGATAGGAATATGAGAGGGTCGACTCTGAGGAGAGATAGGTGGAAAAGACTTCTTTGCAAAAGATTTAACAGGAGTTGAGCGGAAGAGGATTACCTCTTTTAACAATGGTCGAGGCGCGCTTGACACGGCCTTCTCTTCTCGCATGATGGGCAGCAACTTCGCTTCTTTTCCTCATGAGCGGTAAAAACAACAGAGGATTGTCCGCAGATAGCCTTGCGTACTCTCTTCTTCATCGATTCGTCCTCATCAAATTCCATGTATCCAATTGTGGAGTCGCCAATGGCTTCACCGACATCTTGATCATCTTCGCCTTGGAGCGAAGGTTCTTCATAGTACTCTTCTTCTTCTTCAATTTCGGCCAAAGCATTGACCGGAGGAGCTTCAAGCGCCAACCGTGGAGCAGCTGTAGGCAAGCGCGGCCTTTGTGAAGCGTTGTTAGGAACAAAATTCCTCCGCGGGATATCCCGATACGAGGAACTGGGAGAGGCCTGGGCCAGCTGCTTTTTTAGTGCAAGCAAATCATTCGCCATTTTTTGGAATGCTGGATCAGACGAAGTGGTAGGCGAAGGGCCCAAAGACTTAGGCTTTACTGATTCCTTTCTTAACTCGCCAGATATTATCAGATTGTCTTCTATACGGATGGCATGCAGCAAATGAGCGAGAGGTAGAGTAGCTACTCGCTCAAGGAGTAAGAAGCTAACTTTTGAGCTCATGGCATTTACGAAAAACACTTCGGTTCTCCGGTGTTGGAAGCATGGCAGTAGGGACACGGTTGATTAGCGCATTGAACCGGGCGACAAAATCGCGCATGGTCTCATTTGCCTCCTTCTTCAGATGAGTGATTCGTGACAATAAAGTAAATGCATCTTCTGAAGGCTTATACCTGTCTTCAAAAGCGTCCCCAAAGTTGCCCAACTAGTGATAGATCCGCCGGCAAATGCCGAAACCATTCACCGCAGCCCTCAGAGAGTTTCTAGAAAAGGCGAACCGACACATCTTCATGAGTCACATCCAAAATACTGCATGACATAATGAAAGCAGAAATGTGGGAATCCGTGCTTTGATTTCCGCTCCCGTCGAATTTAGGAAAATTCTTTCGATTTCCGTGAGGGAGTGCGTGAACTGGATGTGGTAAAGCCAACGGACCCATAGCTTTCCCATGGTACCGCCATCCGAAAAGCCGGAAAGAGAACACGAGCCGAAGTGTAGTTCCGCCGAGTAAAGAAAGCACTACAAAGGGATGTGGATGCTTCGCAAAAGACTTTTTCTTCGTGAAGGCGAGACACTCCCGGATGAACGCTACCGAGCTTAGCGCTAAAAAACGTGCCGGTGTTACGCTGAACAGGCCTCCGGGCGCATCGAAAGTAGGATCAGCTTCTCCACGGCTCTTCTCGCGCTGCAAAAGGTTCACTCGCCAGTACCTTTCAGATCTGCAATATTACAAAAGCAGATTTAAACTTTATTTTTGGGTGTACTTGCTGATTTTCTCGGTTTTTCTCGACAAAACCAGCAAAGATGCACTTTTCTCGATATTTGAAAATTATCCTCTTCGTAAACCGATCATGTTAAATGACAAATAACAATGAGGATAAGATGGCAGGGAAGATAGTAAGTTGATTTTCGATCTGGTTTTTAATTTTCGTGAGGGTTTAGAACATTTCGTAAAATAGTTAAAAACTCGTATCTACGGAAAATGATGATTTTTGATAAAAAACTCAAATAACTAAAGATATGTAATGTGCCCGCATCTATGATTCTCAGAAGAAAATTTTCAATTTCGAGTACTTTTGCAAATTTTTAGGATTTTTAACAAAAAGGTTTAGATTTGCAAACTGGCAGCAACCTGCTGATTTTCTCTGATTTTTTATTTTACTACCAAAGATAGATCCGATGATTTATCTGCTTCGCATGGCGAAATCTGCTAGAAAATCCGATCCTCAAATGAGTCGCCAAAAATCAAGTGGTCCGAAAATCTGTCATGGGGATGATCTATGGATGACGGCCAACGGTGTGCAGGGCTTAGCCCTCTTTGAGACAAAGAAGTTAAACTGGTTTATTGCTACTTCTACTAGCAGAAACCTATGCAAGTCTCACAGATTCTCGCCTTCGGGGTCGGATCTCATCCCAAAGAGAGTGTTCTAGGTCAAAGAGAAAGGAATAAAAGAAGGAGAAGAGAAAGAACAGATCCGAAGGAAGAAAAGAAATGAGTTCCAAAGCGGAAGGGTCAGAAGATCTATGCTTTGGGCTTGGTAGTAAACAGAGCCAAACCTACTTGCATAAATAAACAAAGCAATACTGATAAACAAGTGACGGAAAAGTAGATATGAATTCAACAGAATAAACACATGCAGACCTAACATAAGAAAGATCTTAATGTATAACACAGTTATTGAGCACAAAGTCTGAATAATTGTATTAATTGTTTTTATCTGTTACAAGAAAGCTCAAAGTCTTTCTCTCCTCACTTCTATTTCTATCTGAAAAATGTTCACCCTTGAATACAACAAGTATTCTAGTATTTATAGAAAGTGAGGGAGAGAGAAGGCAAAATGGAGCCAACCACTTATTCACAAGATATTTACAAAATATCCAAAAGTCATGTTGACTTTGACAACTTGGATGGATGACATCATCCCATGATGCAACATGGATGATGTCATCGTTTGTGCCAACACACTTCAGATATTTCGAAGAGAAAGTCGGAGAATAGAGAGGAGAAGAAGAAGAAGAAGAAGAAGAAGAAGCTATTCATCATCATCATCCTGTGGCCTAAAAGGGGTCGCCTGTTTTTGATGCTGATCAGGAGATGAGATGTGGAACTGAGCGCGGTATTCCAAGAACTTGCTGATCATTGGCGCAAATTGATCCTGTGATGGATCCTCGTGTTTTCACTGATTGCTTCGCAAGTTTCCCGCTCATCAATGAGCTTTTCGGGGACCTTGGAATAGTCTTTACCCGCCTCGATTAGGGACCCGATGAAGTCTCTACAGGCCAGTAGGTTGTTGATGGATTCGATGTCGAAAGTGACTTCTGGCCCTGTCCCTTGAGAAGCTAACTCCTTGAAAATTCGGATAGATCGCACCGATCTCAAGGTGAGGGAAGGAGTGAGCAACCCCGAGTCATAGATAGAACAATCTTCTCCATTTGATGCATCGCATCCAGTGGCCTCTTCCTTCACCTTGTCTATCTTCTCTAACACAAATTCGAGCTGATCTATCCGATAGTCCAGAGTGGACATGGTCTTGCTGAGGGTCCTCGATGACCGAATACTCCAAACTTGACTAAATCTTCGACCAACAAATAACATTTGTTGGAAGGCCTCGTGTTGGAGTCTCGCGCTTTTCGAGCTCTTCCGATACTCGACTTGCTAATGTTTGGAGTTCCTTATTCGCCTTCTCGATGTTCGTATAAACCGATATACTCGCGATCACCTTTTCACTATCCTTAAGGATTTGCCCTCCAAGCAGTAAACAATGCCATACCCCGCCGCCGATCTTTGAATATTCATTGATCTTCTCCCGACCGAGCAGCCTCAGAGTCTCGGCGGCAGCTTGTGGGAGGTGCACTTCCCATCTTCTCGTAGGGCTTCAAGGTATTTATTCTCGCTCCTTCGCAGCCTCTTTTCTTCCTTTTTCGTTTCCTCAAGCTTTTCGCAGAGCGCATCAATCATGCGGAAAGAGCTTCCCCGAGACTTTCGTGAGGATGTCCCCATCAGACTTGGGTCACCGTGAAATCTGCCGAGACAGATCTTCTTTCTCTTTGTGGGATCGGGTAGGCAATTTCCATAACCTCTCACCGCAGCTTCTTGAGAAGCGTGTAACCGGCTTGTGCTTCTTTGCTCCTTTAGCCGAATGATCGAAAAGTCCATCTGAGCGATGGGGACTTTCCTCTTTGGTCGGCTCACCGAGAGATCCAAGCTGGTCCTATTGAAGAAGGACCAGAGACAGGGGGAGGCAAAGAACGGTAGAAAGAGGGGAAGAACGTGGAGACACGCGGCGGCGGCATTGAAAGAATAGCCAAGACATGCCCACTGGAGGAAGGGAAACCGCAGCTGTAGAAGACATGGGAAGGGAAGGGAGCCCGGAAATGAGGGAAGAAATGGAGGAAGACAAATCAGCGAGAGAGGAGAAGATGGACGAAGAGGCAGGGGAGAGAGTAGAAGAAGGGGGAGAGGACACAACCAAAGGAGTGGTCACGACATCCGAGGAAGGGGAGGAAGAGAAGAAGAAGGGATAGAAGGGACCTCTCGTAGTCAGAAGCGATGCCGACATCCTGGGTGGATGGGCGTATAGGACTATCCTCTGTCAATTCCTTCTCTGGCGAATCCAGGGTTATTACTTGTTCAGGCTCTGAAGGAAGAGGACTTTCAGGGGCTTCCTCCTGAATGGTGCTAGGCTCACCTTCCGCAGCTTTGCCTTTTAGCCTTCTTTTCGACCTCGAGGTGCATTACCCAAAGGAGAAGTTGTAAAATCTACACCGAGGTAGATTAACCCATTCATGCGGCACCAATGCTCTGTTCTCCGCATAGTCTCCTTGACCCTCTCCTCGATTGTCTGAGGAGCCTTGCTTCTGTCAATGTCCGGGAAGGGCCAATCATCCCCTTCTGTGTCATTATACACTTTGTCTACTTCGCCTTCCGTGGTTTGGAAGCCTTTGGGACAATGGCCACCCGTAATGGATGATTTCCGCAATGCTAAGCGAGAGTGATCCTTTCTTCTCGAGTTCTACCTCATGGAGAACGCCAATGTAGATATCCTCAACTGAGGGACATGAATCGGATCAAGCTTAGCCCTCGTAGACACCCTAGGGTCGAATGTGGGCCTCACGGGAAATCATGCTTTAGGTTGAGCAATTCTAGCTCAAGAACATCTCCTTCGCCTCAGTGATAGCCGGAGCATGTGTAACGGCCACCGTGAGGGGGAAAGGAGTTCCGCCCTTCTTTCTCTCGAGGCACTTTTCATGGTATGTGACGAGCCGTCTTGATAGTTCCAATAAAATCAGCTTTGGTCCAAAGATACCTTGGCAACTCTGGTTGGTTCGCCCAAAAAGTTGACCGCCCTCAGATAGGTGAATGTGGGAAATTGGGTGAACAAGGCCCCCCACTTCTCTGTGACTGCCACTATGTTTTTGGTTGTCCGGCCATGAGTCAAATTTGGCCGCAATATGCACATGATGTGATAGAAGAAAACATCATTGATCTTAGCGAAGTGTCGATGTCAGTTTCTCCACCTCACTTCTGATAGTATTCATATATTTTGGCCTGAGGCCAAGTTCCACTTCGGTGCAGCCCTGGATAATCCCTTTCAGACGCAGCAGCATACACTACGTAGGAGTTCATGTGGAACACTCCTGTTGTAGCGAATCACAGCAGCTTGCTCGATATTGTGTCGCTTATTATCTCCCCAGCAGTAAACGCCGATCGGCGCATTCTTATTCATTGTTCCAGTATCGCAAAGATCCACTTATGGAAGTAGTGAGCATCCAAAGACCGAAGACTCGCCAGAAGGTGATCAGATCACCGAGTTCCTCCGAGAAATCACTCCTGGTGGATAGTTTGAGGCCACCGGTCACTACCTTCTTATTCTCGAGGTAGACCTCATTCATCAATCGCATGCAATTGTCTTCGTTGTCCTCCCAAGCCTCGAGGCATTCTTGCAAGCCAATGTACCACATAGTTTCGGTGGTGAGGGATGCCAAGATCAACTCAAAGCGACGGGCAAGAAGGTTTATAACTACCTCGCCTCTTGCTATTCTCGACACATCTTGTGTCTTTGTTGAAGGATCAGGCAACAACCATCATAAACTCGTTATTAACAAAGACCGACAGAATCCCACCGGCGAAGCTGCAGTGGCGCGCCTATCAATTTATCCATCCATGGACTCCTCACACTTTCTCGAGTCCTTACCTGCACTCCTCTATGTCAATGTGGCCCAATTCTGTAATCCCCGACATCCATATTACACTCGCCCGTGATTCGGCATCCCGACCTCTCGATATTTGTATTTCATTTCTTCTTCTCGTAGCTTTGCCTTCCCTCTTGGTTTGATGGGTCTCTTGCTTGACGTAGACATGTGTTCTTCAAGGCTTATCTGATGATCTGCACGTAGAAGGAGCGAAACCCAATCCAAGAAGCTTGAATTAGTCATTTGATCTTCCATGGGAATACTAGCAGAAGAAAGAGTTAGAACTTTTAAGGTTCGGGACGCAGGGCGCATGAAAAATGTATATAACAGGCTGAATAGTCAAGGCGCACAGGAAAAGGGTGCAACAGAGGTTAAGTTGGCGCCAAAGGCGCATGGCGCATGGATGAAGCAGACTGCATTATATAGAAGGGCGCACAGGAAATGCATGTTACATTGAGATTTGGTGCGCCCCTTGGCGCATGGGCAGATTGTGCAACATGGAAAAAAGGCGCGCCAAAGGTATATGGCGCGGCGCATGGAGGGTCTACACAACATCATGTACTTGCAACGGAAGGTGCGCCCGCGCTTTTGGAGGTTTTACACGCGCAAATAACTCTTGCGTTGCATGGAAGCTGGGCGCGCCCTTTGGCGCATAGAAGAGGGATGCAACAGGGGTAAAGGGTGCGCCAAAGTTTTTATGGAAGCGCGGGATTTAAACTTGCAGCATGTAAAAGGGGCGCGCTTCGAGGGCGCATGAATTTAAACTGCAGCAGGATGGCAGGGTGCGCCCTAGGCGCGGGTCTTGAGCATGTTGCATGGCGGGTAAGTGCGCCGAGGGGCGCGACTGTCTTGATTGTAACAAGGCGCGCCAGTGCGCCATTTGAAAAAAGACTCTTCACTCAAATCATTCTTACTCATTTCCTCCACCTAAATAGTTACTTGGGCAAGTAAGGTTTTATAAAAGGTTTAATCAAGCCAAGCCATTCAAGAAAGCTCCCTTTACCAGCAGATCTGGAAAAAGGGAAGAAGAGGAGAGAAGAAAACGATGGAAAAGCTCAGGGGGAAACACCTAAACATACTCTTTTTAAACACGTGCACTCAAAGAGACCAAACACGTACACAAAACACGAAAGCATGCAATGAAAAAGAGGATGAACCTCTTACCTTAAATATATGTTAAAATCGAAAGCGGGTCCACAGGGCGAGATAATGACAGAGCAGAGCTGACAAATCCAGAGCGATCACGTGCTTGTCAAAATGAAATGAAAATGACATGGCGGGCACGGGTATATATAGAAAATCTTGTCATTAATGCGCCACCAACTTTTGAAATGGCGCATGGAAACAAATTGCCGATTGGGAAAGCGTGCGCCTTTTCGCGCATGGAAGGAAATGACAACAGAGAATGAGCGCGCCTTTCGCGCATCAAACGAGTCAGTCGACACGGCTTATGTGCGCCTTTCGCGCACCAAAACTTGATGTAACAAAGATATTACGTGCGCCTTTTGCGCACCAAAACTTACTCAACATCCTTCGCGCACCGAAAGACGTGCTAACATGGAAAACCATGCGCCAAAGGCTTTTAAGGAGGCGCATCAAAATTGATGTCAGCAAGGCAAAACCACGCGCCTGTACCAAAAAGGCTCAAAAGACTAAGTTCAAAACTAAATTTCCCGGAAGGGATTTTACAATAAGACTTTTAGTAGTGTTATCACACCTTAAGGAGGAGGCACATTACAATCACCTCATTTTGACCATAGGACAGGAATCACATCCAAATGAACAATCCTCTATCTACAAGTGAGGATCTATTTTTAATAAGTAGACAAGCATCATAGAGTTGATTCATGGTCACTAAAGTGAATTAGGGACCTGTCATCACCAATCCGGCACTATGATAATTCTGCACCGGAACTCCTCGTGCTATGATTATTTACTAATGCACAGCCTTTAGTTTGGTGGATGTAATCTGGAAACACAACAACAAACATAACACAAGAATACCATAGACTATGATAAAAAAGAATGATGATAAATCTGAAATATCAGAGTAAATTATAATATTAGCATGAAATTGTTACAATCTCACCCATGAGGTACTTCAAGTGTTATTGACTTCACTTGCATTCCACAAATACTATGGGAGAAACTTCACAATTACACCTCTTAATGGCTTCTTCAACACACCTTTAAACTGATGGCTTCCTTTACACACTTACTCATACAATATTTCTCACTACTTCCTTCTATTCTAAATGAGGGGGGTGGCCTCTTTATTTATAGACTTCTAGGCTTATCCATCTTATCTCTAAGATAGGATAAGAAATCCACTCTGACGAATCATATTCCATACCTTAACTCTTATCTATACATGTAAGCTTATCTTTTAAGATAAGATAAACCTTATCATTTCACATGGGTTCCACATTTTTAGACTTTTTACAAATAAAATATACAAAATATTTATGACCTCACTCCTTGTCCTTATTACCAATATAATATTTCTAATTCCTAATCATGTAGACCCTACTTCTCTACTTACCCCAACTTTGACATTTTAACATTACTGGACCACTTACGACAACTATTTAATTTTTACCACAACATTCCTATTGTACTTTTGACTATTGTTGTACTATACATTATTGGCGGTGTCGTACTGGCAGCGCCGTTATCTTCTATCGGACGCTACTAATAATTATACTTAACAACATCCTATTCCTAATACATACATTAATGAAATAAGCATTACGGAGGAAAATTTTAGTGTCGACAGATCAATTTAAAAATTGGTACCAATTCAAGAAGTGGTAGGGCCACAATCCAATTTAGAAGGTCAAAAACCTTTTAAAATGACTATATGTTTTCCCAAAACAAGATCGACTATAATATATATGCCTGGAAGTTTTAGGTCCTTTGCTGAAATCCCGAAAAATGAGTAAGTCACCATATTAGATTTTGAAAAACTATCTCCTAGATTATAATCTGTTGGAGCTATTGGACCACTTCTATCGGTGTAGAGTGACCTAATTTTTATATTTACTAAAATATATTTAAAGTATAAGAAATAATAAAAGTATAAAAAGTAATAAAATAAATCTTATACTTTAACATTTATTTAACTATAAGACACCCGTATACACATACATAGTCCATACTATGCAAAACACGCGTGTGCGTTTTGACTTCTCTAATACGCATGCGCATTTTGATTTCTCTAAAACACGTGCTGTTTTGACTTCTCTAAAATGCATACATGTTTTGGCTTCTTTAAAATGCGTACGCATTATAGGCTCAGTAACTACCAAACCAAAAAAATTAAAATGCAAGCGTGTTTTGTTGAGTTGTGGAGCTCAATTACTTGATTTAGCATGCAATGGAGACTTGCTGAAAAATACGAACTTAGCATCGGTTAAGGGGGAACCGAAATCAGTCACCCAAGACCGAAAATGGTCGTGTATGACCGTCATCGGTCAGGAAAAGAAGGAACCGGCGGTGGTTAGGGATAACTAGTGTCGGTTACCTATGCGAGGATGTTTTAATTAACTCTCGGGAATTAAATTTATTTTTAGCATTAAAGTATTTCTATTTATTATAATTACATGACTAAGTGCCCTAAGTCCATAAATGGCTATATAAGCATAAAAGCTAGAGTTTAGAAGTAAGAAAGAATATTATTAACAAGAATTAGATAGAACTTGCAAAAATTTAGTGAGTGTGAGAATTCTTGGTGATGAAGCAAAAAGCTTGAGAGAAAGAAAGTATTGTACATCTAAGAGGTGTGGAAGATTGTAAATCTTCATTGTATATCTTGTCAAAGATTTGGATAATAGATTGACTTGTTTCTTGGTGGACGTAGCCCACACTTGGTGAACCACATTAAATCTAGTGTTGATTTATGTCTCTTGTTTTATATATTTCTTCTGGTAGAATATTCACTTTTATTTGCATGTATGCTTAGATCGATATATTATCTCAGTACAACCGATATGTTAATCCCAACAACTGGTATCAGAGATTTGTTTGAGGGTTTTATGTGTTGACATATTTACTCACAGAGGATTTTCTGATTGAGTGGGAGCTACAACAATGGCAGAAGATAATAAATACAAGGTAGAGAAATTTGACGGCTGAAATTATCAATTATGGAAGATGCAGATTGAGGATTATCTATATCAAAGATATTTGTACTTACCGTTGGATGAGAATTCTAGACCTACGAAGATGACTTGATGAAGAATGGAAGATTCTTGATAGAAAGGCTTTGGGATCTATAAGATTGAGCCTAGTAAAGCATCTGTGGCTTCCAATATTACAGAAGTGGCTTCTACGGTAGACTTAATGAAATCTCTTGCTAATTTATATGAAAAACCTAGTGCTTCAAATAAAGTTTATTTGATGAAGAAACTATTTAGTTCTAAGATACATGAAGGTGAATCTACCTCTAGTCATTTGAATGATTTCCGATCTATTATAAATCAGTTAAAATCGGTTGCTATACCATTTGATGATGAAGTAAAAGAACTTTTATTCTTATGCTCTTTGCCTGATAGTTGGGATAACTTGGTAATGGTTGTTAGTAATTATTATCCATATTTCACCCCGTGCAAATATTGGATTGATCACGATCCCGCATAAGAGGAACCATTGAAAAGTCCATAGACCAGTGGAGGCCGACAAGTGTCAACTCGACGCTCCTCCAAAGGAAAACTTGGGTCGGGTTTTCAAGCAAGTGTGGTGCCTCCACGTGTTATATCAACAGAGACCCATTTTTCAAGTTGCTTTCCGCCCTCCTAAGCGGACCCGATACAAACTTTGAAGGGGCATATCTTTCAACTCAAGGCTTGAAATATCGCAAATCTAATACCGTTGGAAAGATCTCGGCCTCACCCATGTCATGGATGTCTGAAACTTTAATTTTGAGGAGGTTAGGTGAAAAAAATGGAGGAAACATCTTCAGGCTTCAATGCAGGATCCATCTATCTCAACAACCAGATCAGATTCGATCTGTTTCCATCATTTCCTCTTCCTTCAAGGCACCGAACCAAGGATTGATTCAATAAAGACAGATTTTGTCAAAGGCATTAACAACAATGGTTGAGCTTCAACCTACTTTTCCTGCTTCTCTCTCTCTTCCTCGTGTCTAATTGAATCTATAAATACAAGGGGGGATTCATTGTAAAGGGTTGGAAATTATTTTTTTTGCAGGCTCCCTCCTCCTTCTAGCAAAGGGATCTGTGGGGTTCAGGCCTTCTATCAAAATTGCATTATGTTTCTGCCTCTTGGCTACTTTGTAATGGACTGTATCAATCTACAGAGCAATAAAACACGTATGTGATCGATTTTAGATCCTCTCTTGTCTCTTTTTCTTTCATCTGGTCTTCCATTACATATTTGGCTATCTGTGCTTGTTTATTGTATGCATTTTTTTGGTTTGTGTCTATTATCAAAATAAGTGTTCATCATTCCTTTGGTGCATCACCCGGTAGTTTAGTCATTTCTTATTTTTATACTCTTTTATCCCTGTCTCCTTGGCAAGTTTTAGATTAGGTATAGAGATAAATCCTCTACAAATCCTTATGTATGCACCTAAACAGAGGGATAAGGAACCAGCCTTTGATCTGGAGAGCTTTCCCATTTTGCAAGGTCCCACACCTTGGGGAAAGTTCAATGTTATGCAATCACACCAAATGAGTCTACCTTAGAAAAGTTGATTTTTATAACTCATTTGGGGGTGTTGTGATTTTGCATTAACAGTAATTAGTAATACTTTATGTTACATTAACCATTCTATGGCTTATATATAGATTTTTGATTTCTTATGGATGAGGAAACAAGGATCTATAACTCATTTAAGTGCTTCAAAATTTAGTAGTGTCTACTTTTAGAGATTTGGTGTTGTTTTAGGATTATTTATGAGATATTTGTATTAAATTAGGGATATATTTATGATAGGAGGGATTGCAAGTGGTAGGTATGTAATTGTGTAAGGTAGAATTACTTTTATAAGAATTCATAACTTTAAGTTTGCAATAAGGAAAACCTATGGGATATGAAATGGCCCAAGAATATATATATAAAACTTAAAAAGTAACCATTAGGTGGTAGTAAATGGGGCTAGATATCCTAGAAAGAAACTGTTGGATCCTTTGGTCCTTGTTTTAGGGTCATGAAGTAAGATAATGATAATGATAAGTCATGAAGTAAGATAATGATCAATAGTCATGAAGTAAGATAATGATAAGTCACGTAGGTTTTGAATGTTCTTACAAGTCATTCTTAATCTCAAAACCCAATATTTTTTCCCATGAACCTTTAAATAAAGAATTTTCTATATGTTTTTCTAATCTCCCTAATATCTTTCAATACCTTGAGTCATGTAGTTCTGAAAAGAAATAGTATTCAAACCCTCAAAATTCTTTATCAAAATTTTGTAGACCCTACTCTAAAATGTGAAATCTATTTGTTAAATCTATATAAAATACTTAATTGTCTATCAAAATTTAAAAAATTCTATAATCTGCTAGAAATTTCCCCAAAATGGAAATTTCAATAAGGGGCCATAATGTCTATCATTTTGCTCACATGAAATTTTAAATGAAAGTTAGATTTATAGGCTTACCTAGTGTAAAATATAATCAATTCAGATATGAAAATAATGTATAGGACACTAAGAACTTGTTTCAAATTATTATAAAATATGTCGGAAAAGAGAAACTAAAATGAGGAAAATAAAAACATAAGAGTTGATGTAATTTTTTTGAAGAAATGACTTATATAGATACATCTTCAGGGGTTTTGAATTTCAATAAAACAACATGATAGTAATAGTGTTTTGATAAATCCTTTTCAAATATTCCATTAGGTAAGGCTTTATATTGGTTTCATCATGTCCGTGGTGTATCTTTGAGCACATTCTTGGAACTTGAAGAAGCATTGCTAATAAATTATATTCAAAATAAGATTCCAAGAGTTACATATGAACACTTAAGATGTTACATCAAGGAAACTCAAAATCAATGAGTGAGTACATTATGAGGTTTAAGACTTGTATGCAACAACTAATATATCAACCATTTGATTTGGATATACAATACATCTTTTTTTGAGGACTTATCTACCCTCTCAAAGAGAAGTTACTATATGATACATATTATACATTCCTCTTTCTATGATTTCAAACAATCCAAATATAAAAATAAATTTCTCTTCCAAAGGAGAAAGCATATGAAATTTCAGATGTCTCCACCACAACTATATAGGACATAAAAAGTGATGCAAGAATTACAAGAGATACAACTCAAAAATTTGGTGAAGCAAAATTCCTACATAGAGGCCTACATAAGTTACATAAAAAGTGATGCAAGAGTTACATCCATCCATGAGTGAAGAAATCATCAACTCAATTTTTGAAAAATGGTGATGTCATTTTACATGTACACAATATCTAAAAACACCATCAATACAAGACATGTTAGGTAGACCTAGCACCAAGTTTTTTGAACTCATTTGTTATATATATGTAGTTCAAGTATCCAAATCCTTCATGATAAATTTTTCTCAATGAGTCAACATGAGAAATTAGTATGTCCCTTAAGAATACTCAAATCCATAAAACACATAGAAGTGTGAGCTATGATCAACACCACCATAGGAAATCACCACCTCTATATTATGTAAATCTCTAATCAAAACATTATGATAAGAAAACTCCACATTCTTCCCATTTATAGAATAAAAACATTGATATATATATATATATATATATATATATATATATATATATATATATATATATATAATATTATTATATATATATATATATATATATATATATATATATAATATTATACTAGGGAACAAAATTACATCATTGATGAATTCGTCCTTAATATCATATAACAAGAAAGTTTTCAAATATGTATGCCAAATGAAAAATAAAATAGATAAAATATTCCATTCCTAGAAGACATCAATATATAATATTCTAGGTCCTTCTATATAATACCAAGTGGCTCAACTCATTGTTCAATGACCTGTAAAAAATTTTCATGGTCTTCTACATCTAGTCTCCATTTTTGCATTGACCACTTTTAGTCTTCACCTAATGCAATTGTAACCCTATAGAAATTATGTGATGGGTGTAATGATACACATTTTTTTCCTGTTTATAATCAACAAAGTGAATCCCACTTTGGAGGGCTTTCACTTGTTGTAAATATGTTCCCTACACTACAACCGAGCTAGTATAAAATGTTGTCTCCTCACTTGTTATTTCACATGTTAGCTTTGTTCTCTCTTCTGTGCAACACAACAAGTAGTACTCCACTTTCTCAATATTGTCTTCTTCAGCAATGACTGCAAATACATCACCTACAACAAAATGCAAAGAAATATTCAATGATTTGTATACTATAAATTATACATATAAATTCAATGATCAAATTATACAATCCTTTTAAATAAAACATACCTTGTTTAACCAATCCAGATATGTGGTCATAATTAGGTGAAATGAATGGCACATATTCAAAACTATCATCATGATCTGATCCATATGTGTCATCCACAACTAAAGGAACTTGTTTCCACTCACTTACATACCCATGTTTTTTACTATTCAACTTTAAATATGATTTTTTCATGCATTCATAATAAAAATAAGAATAATCTCTTGTACAAATTGTCTAGTTATTACTATCCATAGTCATCACAGAGTGCAAATACCTAGAATTAGGAATCCTTTCACATCCATACTTTGTCCTTCGATCAATACCTTCAATTAATCATGTACAAAATCAATAAAATTTAAAACAAACATCAAAATTTTAAAGTTTGTAACTTGTAGTCAATAAATCACATCAAGATACATATATGTTTTAAATGCACATACATATTATTATTGACCAATTTTTCCCCTTGGGAAAAATTAATCAAACACGACCCTGCATAGAAGAAAATTAAAGATTTGGTTCATTCATGCGAACCCACATTTCAAAACTAGCAATCAGGTTACAAACAGTCTTGGTAATGGAAATCCAGAACGATTCAACCCTAAGCAAAGCAGCGGACTCGTTAAAGGCACTACCTATTAGCTTAGTGCAATTCCAAGAGTGAGAGGGAACAGTGAAACTCAAAACCTCGCGGGACTTCCATGTGGAGTCAACAATGAGGGACCCGCCAAGGAAGCACATATAATTTGTTCACTCAAGGTCTAAATTAGCTAAGTATAAAAGGGCCAAGGAGGCCTCCATGAGTCTCTTGAACCTAACTTCGAGTTAAAATCTAGAGCGAGTCCCCAAACAAGCGCCCGCTCGCCACGTGGTCAAATTCAAAACGGTTTCACCGATCGTTGAAAAGTCCAAACTCGAGATAGACTAGCGGATGGCACCACGTGTCTCATCTCCACATCCTTATAGGTC
>CM031237.1:231951275-232092773 GCA_018340775.1 Taxus wallichiana var. yunnanensis | reverse complement strand
GTTGTACTTCAGTTACGTATTGCTAACATACTAAGTTGATTTAAATCAAGTGTGCAAAAGCGAAAAGACATGGCGCTTTGCTAAATCATAATTTTCAAAAGAGAACGAGTGTTGTAAAATTTCTTCATACGTATTCCACTTTTTCAACTTTCTAAACAAAGATTTCGCAGTTGCTTTTAAATTATCAGCATTTAATTATAACGATGCCCGTTTGAGGGAAAGTAATGTATAATCTTTCTATTCATTTAAAAAGATATCTTTACAACTTCCTTCTTTCATTCCTTTTAAATACCATGTGAATGTATCACAATTTTCTTCTCATTCATTCAAAAATATAAAATAGAGTACATCTCTTTCACATTTCGAGTTACTGACTTTCATGTAACTACAAAACATCTTTCCATCACTGGAAATAATATACTGAGGTCATCCAATTTCCAAGAAGTGGGAAAAAGGGATTACTGATAAGAAATAATCCTCATGAAGGACTGTCAAACTTCTGTCTTTTTCCCCTACTCCGTAACAACAACATGAAGATCCTTTTCATATTAAACCTTTCAAGTTAAAGGGAAAGGATCAAGGTGTTTTTTTTCCGATCGGGAATCTTAGTAAACCATTACAAATACAAGAAAAATTTAAAGCGTTAATCACTATGTTTTGTGGTGTCGGGCTGTACATTGGGATACTTTTAGTAACAGGTGTTCAAAGCATTCATACCACATAACTTTTGCATAGATTAACCATGAACTATAAAATATAAACATGTAGAGGTCTCGGAAATATATTAATAACTTAGAGACATGAATGATAGTCGACCAATTCTATTACTGACTACATCACGCAAATCACAGCCACTTCTCTTATTACTAAAGCAATAGGTAGAGAAACATTCACAATCTTTTTACAAGTAATAGAATTATAAATTTGATCTCTTTAGAATGAAAATGAAAATAAAAACACATAGCATACTAAAAATAACGGTATCGATGCACCCATATTGCACTTCGTGACAAGTGTTGGATCCTTAAACATCCACTCGATAGGAATTTTCGGATATAATATTAGAAGTTATACTGATCGAGAAAGATAAGATAGAAGATTATGAAAAATTAAATAGTTAGAAGCACCAAAAAGTATACATCCTTATATCATTTGGATGTAGAGTGCATGAGGCTAAGGGAGGCCAGTGGATGATGTGAACTATAGTATAAATTAGTTTTCCTCTCGTATCCACTACTTTCCAATCCTACTTAATAAAACTAAACATATCAACATTAATTCAACTCATTTTTGGTAGGCTAAATATAAATCCTCTTCCTATTTATATCTAAAATATTTATTTATCATGTTTATATGTCTAAATTTTTTATGAAGAACCAAGAAAGGTGTATATAGAGAGCTAATAGCACTTGAAGGGATAATGTAACATGTTTAATAAATATATGAGTATATCGAGAAGTTTATTGTAAGTTTAACTCTTTATATCATAAATATTTAAGCATTTTCATATTAATTTATTGTCAAAAATCCGAGTGATAATGTGTGCAGGTCTGAAAAGGATGTTCAATGATATGTATTATGAGTGTGAAAACATAGTGCATTTACATTTGGAACATTATTAATGATTTTATTATTAATGAACGTAGTAGTACTATGTATAGGTATACTAGTAGTATTATTTCCAATAAAAACATCTAAATGATGACTATAAGTAGGAAGAGGAAGGCTGAAAAACTAAAAGTGACTAAATATTAAATAAGTCACGATGTAGTTAATCTAATCTAGGAGAAAAGTATAATGTAGAAAACAAATGTACTAAAGAATTACATAAACTAGAATGAGTAATTAAACTAGATGAAACTAATAACCTAGTGTGTAATAAAGAAGAAGAAATGACTTAACTAATATCCAGTGAGATCTGCGAGCAGTAATGTCGGCAGTGATAGCATAAAAATCAAGAACCCCAGGAATGACCGTGTAGTAGTGCTAGAAATGATATATCTGGATGATGTGACTTGACTAGTGGCACCATTAAGTGCTTTGGTCTACTATTCGGGTGCCACCGAGTCTCATGTAAAAGCTTCAAATCTAGTTTTTTTACAAGGTCAGTGTAAGATAGTCTAGAACTCTTTCTTTCACGCACTAAATTATGTGTGTTCAGCTGAATATTATGAATATGCCAAGATGGATAAATGACTTGCAAGACCCCCAAAACAAAGCATCAAACCCTAAAAAAGAAAAATGCATACGAAGGGGTCAAAGCTATCCTCGGTGCGACTTCTAAGGGTGTACTTACTAATCCGAGCGGCGTTGCACACTACATCTCGGACCCAAGCATGTAGTTTTGTGTACAAGTGTGCGTGAATATGTCCTAGGTTTTGTCTTTTCCAGTCACACTTTGTGAAGTAATGACTAATAACTTTGTGTAGAAAATGTAATAAAATTTGTGTATGGAATAGAATTGAATCCCTCCCCTATGAAGTGTGTGTTGATGCGGATCTCCTAACTTGTGCCTTGATGATGATGGATCTATATAGATGTCAATGTGCAATAGATGGATGGAACTCAGATGGCATGATAGTATATAGTGATGTTAGGTCCCTCATTATGGTCTCATAGATTTATATTTATAGGGTTCTCTTGGTCCATCTTTGTAATTAACCTAAAAAAAAAACTAACCTCCTAAGAGATAAGGATGAAAAATGGCTAGAAAAGATCCAAGAAAAGGCGGGAAAGTGCAAAAGGGACTAGAGTCACCCCAAATGGGACTAGGGCATCCACGAGACACCCTAGTACAAAATATGGTTTCCCCAGATTAGGACTAAGACGATATAGGATCTTCATAAATATGATGGATAGGTATATGCATTTGTTCACAAAATTTGAAATAAAATAATAGAAATGACCAAAAAGATGAGGGTTCATTATTACTTTCTTTCTTTGATAACCTTCTAAATAGTATTATGATACGCTTGATAAATAATTGCATAAAGTGCATGATTTTGTGACTACATTTTTCCCCACTTTATGTTGTTGAGTGGAAAGCTTAGTAACATAAAGTAGATAGAGATGCGTACCTGTACGCTAGCGCTTATTAAGTGATGAAGAAAGTGTGTTGAAGGAATATAAAAAGTGTGAAATGATAAAAATATGAAGTGTGAAACTATAGATGAAAAATGATCAAAGAAAAAGTGATGAGATTGAACTCTAGGCAAAACACATATGTGTAGTTACCACAATGTATACTGTTAAATGGTTAGTAAAACATGTATAATATTGTAGAATGTTGTTGTTGTTTCCCCCATTTGATTTCTTGTTTCTCATAGTACGGACCTTCAAGGAGAAAATGCTCAAGTAGTCAAATATGTATGTATATAAGTGTGCGAAATGCTTATGTAAAATACACATGTAAGTGTAAAATATGCACGAGTGTAAATGTAAATGGAAATATAAAAGGAACATGTGTACTTAATCCATGTCAAGGACGAGTGTAAAATGATATCCTATATTACGAGTTTTGGGCGATCTCATGCCACCTTGGCTGAAGAAGTGTAGGGAAGACATGCACTATGTCTCACTAAGATCTAACCCGTTTGTCAAATGTGCGTAAAGAGATCTCGTCAGACTGCCTTGGGTTTTAGGTCTCAACTGCCACCGCCCAAAAAATTTTAGGGAGGAAATGATTCGTGTCCTCTAAGCTCTCAACTACTTCCCATAAAATGCTTCCAGCCAAGGTGAAGTGAAGTGTTGAGTTTTGGGACAACAAACATAAGTGCATATTATAAAAATCAGAGTTCATTACTTTGAATATTACGAGGTTCTCATTGATGTTCTTTCCTTCATGATTAAGACATTGAATTATATGGTGAGTTGTTTAGTTCATCATACAATCCATACGAAAGCTGAAATGCGGGAAGAAATATACAACTCATTTACAAAATTCAATGTTTTATTCACAAGGAAGGTCAAATGTTTCCCACACAAGCCGTGGGATGTGACTAAAAAGTAAAGTACATCTACTGAAGAAAAAGGTACACATGCATGAAATAGAAAGCAAAGGAGTATGAGTGAACCCATCATTGCCTTTGTATATTCTTTCATTGTGCAGAGCATCTCCTTTCCATCTCTTTCATCCTCAAGAAGCATGGTACCTGAAAATAAAAAAAGGAAATCATCGATAAAGAGCTCAGGGTTAATCCATATTCCTACACTATCCTAATTCATGCATATGGATCTCTAAGAATAGGAGATATAGATTACTTGAAGATCAGATTGCATAGCTCACTCGAGTGAAGAAAGAGAAAGAAAAAAGAAAACATGGACATAAGAGAGGCCAAAAGCCTAAGTATTTTCTAACTATTTTCTAAGTGTGCGGAGTACGAGTTGCGGCTAAGAAAAATAGACAAGTCATAAGTGCATGCGAGAAAAAAGAATGAAGATAAATTTGGAAAAATTTTGCCAAGGCTTTTCCATGTAAAATCAACATTTCAAATTTTCAAAGACATATAAAGAGACTAAAGTAATAAAGCTCAAACACAACATTATTGAAGCAGAAAAGAAATGGAACTACATTATTTTGAAAAACTTAAATTGTTCAAATATGGAATTTGTGAAACAAAGTTTCTAGAAATAATATGTCCAATGCAAGATTTTACGAAAAAATTGAGTGAATCAAATTCAAGCTCATAATTTTACAATATGGAGCCATATCAGATATTTTTTCAAGAATAAGAGTTACATTATTTTCTAGATAATCAAGAATTATTGATATATTACAAGTCAAGGATCAATAGATAAAGTTTTGAAACATTCAAAGCTCACCAAGTTCAAATATGGTGTTTTCATAATAAGTAGTGCAATAATTCAAGGTAACCATCAAAGCAAGACCATTGTTCTAGTTTTCAAGGACAAGGAAAAAAAAATGATGGAATTATTTTGGAAATGAGATTTTGGTATTTCAACAAGAGCTCTAGAAAAGGGATTAAAAATAAAAAATCAAGATCCATATTTACTCATCTTAGAGCACTAGTTTTTAGTTTAGCATTGAGATAAGCATAAATTACAAATCTTAAATACAAAAAGGCATTTACAACTATCATCATTTTAGGAGAACAATCAAAGGAAGAATGAATTATCGAATCTTGAGCAAAGGGAAATACCAAGTAACCTTATAAATAGTCCAATATTACAAAATTTATATACGATGAAACCAATTGCATTCAAAACTCATCTCATGGGAATTTCAATGTTCAAGTGATCTCGAGTTGAAAAGGATTAAAAATAGAAGTATTCTCGAAAGGAGTGCTTAGATTTTTCAAAGAATCAAGTTGATCTTTAACAATGAATTATAAATGGATTCTCCAGAATACAAAAATTGAGCCAAGGATTTTAAAAACACAAAGTTGAAGTATCTATCACAAAACCTATATTTGAGAAAAATCATAACCATCATTTCTAAAATATTCTCAACAAATGCAAATGAAATAACAGTTTCTAGGTTAAAAGCAAAAATAACTCATACGAGAGAAGGTGGAAGTAAGTATCTTTGAATGAAGAAATTACTTTATGTCCACCACGGAAAAAAAGTAAATACAAAGCCTCTCTGAAAAAAATATCGAGAGAGGATGTGGATCTGGGTCAACAATCAAATAACCCATGAATGGGTGTCGGTAGATCAGTTTGAATCAAAATGTCGGAGATAAACTATGCAACTTACCACATGGGCCATCACTTTGAACCCAAATAAAAAGATTTCCCTAAAGTATGAAAAGAAAATCCAATAGAGAGTTGAGGTACCCATCAATGATTATTATTATTATGACTCGAGTAAAGGGAAAGCAGTCATGGTGGAGAAGGGTAAACATTCACCCACAAAGTTTTCTCTTGACAACACATCTACCCAAGCTCAAACTTTGAATCAAAGACACTACAGTGTGTGAAACACAAATACCCAAATCAAAAACATTAGATTTGGAGTTAAGGGTAGAGCAAGGTTGCGATGAAAATGGAACCCAAATGGATTTCAAGCACAAAAAATGCAAAGCTTCCAGAGAGCAAAGAAAAGTTCAAATTTCAACAATGGTGGTAGAGTTAAAATGGAACGCCATAAGCCCGAATGATGGTCATTTTTTAGAACTCGACTTGGAAAACCCTTATCTAACTCTCCAAGTTAGTCAAACCCAAAGATCTCTAAAAAATGATAGATAAAAATTACCTAGAATGGAAATCATCCAAAAACCCTTCACAACCACTATTCAAGGTAAGCTAATAAAATGAATTACAGAGATCATGATAATAAAATATAGACCAGATTTTAAGTGAACAAAAGTTCTTCTTTTACGACACCCATTGAAGATAAATCTGGCCCAAACTAGTATTCAAAAGTCACTTACCTTATTACGAGCGAATGAGCTTGAAGATTTCAACCATGTCGGCTAACTTGAAATAGAGATCAAAGAACCAAACAGACTCCCAGGTTCAAAATGGTGAAACAAAGTCTTCTTGAAACCCTCACGAGAACTCCAATAAACCATTAGAGTTTGAAAAACAATAATGTCATCCGCCTTCACATTCCTACATAGAGCTCAAAAAAAAGAAGAAGAATGGCTACGAATATACTAGATATGCAAAGTCACAAAGGCCCCCTGAGCTAGGGAAATGCTTAAAGTTAAGCTCAATGCTCTGAATAATGGTGTCGAAGAAAATTTTTCGAGGGCTTCACAGCAGAAAATCCAAATGAAATGATGTTTAGGGTTGAATTGATCTTACAATGCAAAATCGAGAGATGAATTAGCAGAATTCAACCACAAGTTTAAAGATCAACGATCGAAAATGATCACAAGTACAAGATCAAAGGCCAAAGATCAAGCTCCATGCTGAAACAATGAAAACCATGGTTAAAATGCATTTATGACATGGCGAAAACCTAAAATCATGCTTTGAAGATCAATGATAAAAAATTGCACAGTAAAGTACAGAGATCATTATCTCACAAATGATCATCATCGAGATCAATGCAAAAGTAGTCCAAGTTGAAATGGTGGTTGTTGACTGAACTTATTCAATTTTCAAATTTTCAAATTGTAAAACTTCCCCACGAGCCCAAAAAAAGCCCAGAAGGACATGTGTCATCACCATGAAAGAAGTGGAAAAGTGGGGGTCGGGGGTTTTTAAGTTTTGAAACCTTTTTGAAAAGTTAAAATTTCCAAAAGTTCCATTTGAATTGAGGCTTGAGAAATACACATGTGTGTCACCATTACAACAAAGTGGAAGGCGGGGTATTTTAAGTTTGAAACTTTTTGCAAAAGGTTAAAAAAGTTCCAAAAATTTCCCATAAGCTTTGAGAACCTCCACAGCCAGAAAACCCTAAACCACGAGTTGAAGATCGATGGCAAGATGAAAAAGGACATAGATCGATGGCCCAGAATGATCAACAAATATCAAAGCAAACTCAATTTGAGTTACATATGCCACCGAAAAAGTTACCAAGGGGTGAGTCACCATGGGAAGGGGGCCAACCCCATGTCACCGAATCAAATTATCATTGCATTGACTTTCAAAGTCAAAACTATAGTCATTTCTAAAATAAAAATGCCATCATACATGCTTTATCACCTAAAAGGTGAATTTTGAAATATGCCAAGGCCGAAAATGACTATGGGGTGGCAATATATATATATAGTACTCGTTAAAAGGTGGCAAACTATGTAGTATGGTCATGGTAAATAATCAAAGGTGGCCAAGTATGGTAAAGTGTGAAGGTGGTCCCCACTTCAGGAGTTAGAATTGATTTGCAGAGTGTCACTCATGTGACCATTTTGAAGGAGATGTCAACATCAGAGACAAGGGTGGTCCCCACCAAATGGATATTTGGATGAATTATTTTGCAAAGTATTGCAATTAATGTAATTTTTTTTTCTCAATACATGGAGTATTTTTGCATGCCTTCACAACAGGACAAAATAGAGAAGAAGACAAAGTTGCATGTTCATGGAGAGAGACTTGCCTAGCAAGCAATCTTATTTTTAGCAAATTATTCATCCTTCTCTTCTTAAAAATAGAACAGTCAACTTCAGTTTGACTGTATTGTAATTAAGGCTAATAATGCCTATTTGTAATTGCATGCTCTATTTTTATTCCTTTATCTATTATTAAATAAAGGATAAAAATAGAATGCATGGGTGAGTATAAGCCTTAGGCTATTTTTAGGAAGAGGGTGAATTTTATTTTTGCTATATATTGTGTGCCTTTGCAAAGCACAAGGAGAACTTTGGAGGACTTTTGGATATAGGAGTACTGAAGCAATTTTTTCCAGTTTTCCTTCTGAGTGTGAAGATTTTCTTGCCTTTCCAATTATTTGTAGTCTTGTGTATGTTTCTATTAGTCTTGTGAATGCAAATTCCTGATCAATCATCTTACCTTGTTACAAATTTAGTATTTTTTGCATAATTTTAATGTGCATGTTAACTTATCAGTATTGTTGTGATATTTTCCCTCAATACAACAAAGTGTTTTCCCTTAATATTCTGTAGAAAACTATTGGTTGTGCATCAAAAATCCTTCACATATCAATTGTGCATATACTCAGTCAAATCCTCATACAAATTTGGTGTATCACCTTAGTTTTAATTACTTTATAGTCATCTTTTACTCTTAAACCCCAGAATCAATTTAGGATACATCAATAAGGAACCGACCTTGATACTGGAGACTCACCTCAAAATAGGTATACCCACAGACCTGAGGTGTTTCCATTGTATCTACGAAAGAGAGATCAAATTTTGCAAGCTTAGAAAACCTGCAGCCATCTCTCTACAGGGTGCACTTTTGAGAGATAACAGTTTTGGCATGCCCGTGGGACCACGAATCAGATCTGCATGCAAGTTACAAATTCTACAACAGATCTATAGCAATAGATTTACAGTATTTACAAAGTCACTTTTGGGAGCAAGTTGCAGCAATTTATTTTAAAGATTTGAAGATCTTTTGGTGACTCCATGAGCTGATTTCAGACCAGTATTGCAACATGTTCCATGCCTAAAGTGACTACAAGATCATCGGTAAGAGGAATTCCTCTGAGTTTGTTTCTTTACCCTTGAATTCTATTAGAAGGAGAAGAGTTGGTAATACTTTACCTTATAATAGACCTGGTTTTGATAACCCTCCTCCTAATATTCCTTCACCACGTATCAATTTCTCTATTAACATCCCAGTTTTTCAAATGGCTATTCAACCACCAAGGAATTTTGTGACCTTTACTAATGGCAGTCCATTAGTAATCCTAGTTTACCATGACATTCCTAATGCTGCCATGAAAAGTTTTCCATCATTCACGGGTGAAAATCAGGTTACACCTGCTGAACATATCAAAGATGTTGTAGCCCTATGTGCAGTCCATAATATCACTCATGAAGATGTAGCTTTAAGACTTTTAGCTGCATCTTTTAAAGGGCAGGCCTTGCAATGGTATAGAAACCTAGAAATTGGAAGCATAAGAACTTGGGATAACTTAGGTGAAAAATTGCTGAAACAGTTCTAGGATAATTCAGATCATTTGTCTCTCATTGAACAGTTGTCTACTATTAAAAGAGCTCCCAATGAGTTTATGTCTAGTTTCAATATCCATTTTTCCAGAACTTGGGAAAGAATTCTAGCAAGTGTCAAGCCTCAAGTGATCATGCTTTCCTTTATTATCTTAGGGCATTAAATAGTGATATCTCAACTATGATTCAATCAATGGGGGAGAGACACTCCCAACAGCCTACGATATCACTATCTCAAGCTGAAAATAGTCTTATTCAAGCTGGAAAATTGGCACCAAGGCCTTCAATGCCCTTTTTGGCAGATTTAGCACCTATTCCTCAGCCTATTACAATCATAGAACCTACTGTTGTAGCTCCATCAGATGATGTATTTAAAGCTTTGCAAACTATGGGAAATAAATTGACTTTGATTGATAATAGAATTGCATTATCTAGCAGACCCTATCAGGCTCCTTATCAACAAAATCAACAAAATCAACAAAATAGGCAGCCTATCAACAAATCAAAATTATAGGCAGCCTTACCAGCAAAGGCAGTTTGACCCAAAGGCTCCTAGTTCATCTAACACTTTAGTCCCAGTTAATATGGCTACAAAGAGTGGTGTCAACCTTGCAATCAACCTCATTCAACTGCAACTTGCCCAAATGCTTTTCTGAATCTAAATCTTGTTGCACAACCTCAATCTAAAACATTGTTCATGCCTCAAATGGAGGGTGGGAAGCAAAAACTCATGTTCGAAAAGCACACTTGAATAAATTTAGTCGATTTTAATGAGGAGGATTTCATTGCAGTCACTACTAGGGCTCAAGGGAAGGCTGTTGAAAGTCAAAAACAACAAAATAGGCCTATCACCTCTTATCATCATTGATAAGACAACATCTATAGTTCCAAAGTCAACCAACAACCTGTTGTTCCTCAAAAAAACAACAAGTGTTCCAGTTGATAAAGGCCATCAAAAATAGCTACAACCTGATCCAAGAAGATTGTTTATACCTCAGATATCTAAGGCAATTGAAGCGAGAATCAATTTTCACTAAGGCCTACTCTAAGACAGTTGAATCCATCTCTAAAATAGTTGCTTCTTTTAACATTGTTGATGTAATGAAAAATCATAATGTTAACATCTCAATGTGGGATGCTCTAAGTATTCTGGACAACAAGATTTACTCTTCTCATGAACTAGCTAAGCTGCAGATTTCTTCAAATACAACAGAAAAGGAAGTTCATAAGGCAAGACATGGTCCTTGGAACATTTGAACAAGACCACATTAAAGAAGTTAAGTGGATGGTTTAGAAAGGTTATGAATGCTCATGACATCAAGAAACCACCACCATTTTATTTATCATTAATTATTGGAGAACATCTAGTTCATAATTGCATGGTGGATAGTGGTGCAAGTAGCATAGTTATGCCAAAAGTGATTGCAAAAAAATTGGGTTTGCAGTATGAGCCTACAAAAAGGAGTGTCTTACAGCTTGATGGAACTGCAACTAATACAGTTGGTATAATCAAAAATTTAGAAGTGACGTTACATGCTTGCCCAAATGTTTCTATTATGCAAGATGTTATATTGTGGATTTACCTCCATACTTTGCCTTATGCTTATCTAGAGACTTCATGACAAAAAATAGGAGGTTATCTCTCTTTAGATTGGTCCTTCTTATTTTCACTACTCGTTATGGTACCAAAGTTACTATCAATTCAGAGCCATTGGCCAAATTTCACATTGAGCCTCACTCTTCAAATGCAGTGGCTAATTATTCAGCCCTAGATCAATCTGATTTTGATGAGGTAGCTCATGTTTCAGCATTAGATGGTGTTTCTAACATGTTTATGGATGAAAATAGTGGAAGAACATGCTCATGATCCTTTTAAGGAAGTTGAAGAACACTTGTTTGGTGTGTATTGTATGCATGAAGAAAATACACCACTTCCCTTACTTGTCCAAAATAGAAGATTCAACAGAAGGGATTTGGAAGCTTCATTTTGATGGAGCTAAGAACAAGAAAGGACAGGGAGCAGGTCTATGCTCACTTCCCCAATGAATGAAAGATATTTCTCAGCTTTGAGTCTCTAATTTTCATGTACTTGTAATGTAGCTGAATATGAAGCATTAATTCATGGCTTACTTTGGGCTAGAAAGAGAGGTATCAACATGCTACAAATTTTTGGTGACTCTGAGTTGGTTATTAATCAAGTAAAAATTTCAATGTTTGTAAGAATCCATTAATGAAGTCTTACAGACATAGAGTTTCAGACTTAATGGAAGATTTTGATGCTATTAACATTCAATCTATTCCTAGAGCTGAAAACAAGCATGCAGACAGACTTGCAGTAGTTGGGGCTAGTTTTGAAGTGCTGGAACAAGATTGAAAATAGCAAAATCTAGCCTCATATAAAGTTAATTGTCAGGCCCTCAATACCTGATAATGATTCAAATTGGCAAGTTTTTGAAAGTGATGATCAAATCTGCAGGTTTTTGCAGCAAGAAGCTGAGTTTTCTACAGTTAATCAAGATAAATTACAACACTTATATGGTGACCAGATTGTTCAGTTGAAGACAAATAAACTACCTCGAGGTCTAGTCACATTAGAAGACATCTTCAACATTGACGATCAATTAAGAAAGGTCAAGACTAAAATGTCAACCCACATTGATAATTACGAAGAGATCTCGGTTGATGAAGGGAAAAAGCTATTTCTTGGAAAGGTATGTTCCTTAACTAAAAGTAGTCATTTATTAATCTTTGCAAAGAGTTTAAGGATGTTTTTTCTTGGAAATACCAAGATCTGAAAGGATTTGATCCCAATTTAGCACAACATACAATTGAGTTGCAGCCAAATTCTAAACCTGTTAGATAGAAACAAAGGCCTGTGAATCCCAAAATAGAACCTCTGATGAGGAAAGAATTATCTAAGTTGATTGAATCGGGTATTATCTTTCCAGTTAAGCATTCAAGTTGGGTAGCCAATCTTGTTCCTGTTAGGAAGAAGAATGGTGAAATCAGATTATGTGTAGATTTCAGAGATCTTAATAAGGCTTCATTAAAAGATCATTACCCACTCCCAAATATGGATCAGATTTTGAGAACAGTCTCAGGTTCAGATAGACTATCTCTTCTAGATGGTTATAGTGGATATAATCAGATTTTAGTCGAGAAGAAGATAGATATAAAACAACTTTTACCACTAAGTGGGGTACTTATGCTTACAAAAGGATGCCTTTTGGTCTTTCAAATGCTGGTGCAACGTTTCAACGTGCAATGGACATGGATTTTCATAGCTTATTAAATAAATGCATCCTTGTTTATTTAGATGATGTTACTTATATTTTCAAAAGATTATGAAGAACATCTAATGCATTTAAGGTAGACTTTTCAGTTGTGCAGGCAATTTGGAATATCTTTGAATCCACTAAAGTCTATCTTTTCAGTACATCAAGGCAAGCTACTTGGTCATATTGTTTCTAAGAAGGTTTAGCAATTGATCCTTTTAGGATCAAGCCATATCACAACTATCATTGCCCCATCATAAGAAGGCATTACAAAGTTTTCTTGGAAAAATCAACTTTGTTAGAAGATTTGTTCCAGATTTTGTAGCATTGGTTAAACCACTCACAACTATGCTAAAGAAAGAAAAAATTTCTCTTGGACCAATGAAGGGAGAGAAGGATTTGAATCAATCAAAAGCAGCTATCTCTCAAGCTCCTACTCTTGTAAATCCAAATTTTGATAAATATTTTACAATGTATGCACTTGCAAGAGCTGAAACAATCTCAACTATATTAACTCAAGTCAATGATGAAAATATTGAGCAACCTATTGCTTTCTTTGGATAGAGCTTGCATGATTATGAAACAAGGTACACATTTCTTGAAAAATAGTACTTTCAGTAGTCAGAGGACTAAATAATTTCAAGTATATGCTTTCGAACAATAAAATCCATGTTCTTGTTTCTCATCCAAGTGTGAAAGCATTCTTACTAAATAAGGAGTTGAATGAGAAAAGAGCAAACTGGATAACGAAGGTCATGGAGTATGATGTTGATATTCGGGTTGTTAAGATGGTTCGAGGAAAGGTTTATGTGAACATCTAATTGCTGATATGGAAAAACAACAAGTTCTAGAACCAGGATGATTCAAAACAACATGCTGAAATTACATATCAACAATCAGAAATCATGGTTCAACTAGAAAATCAACAACCTGAGCTCACTCACGAGATTCAAGAATCAAGATGGATGACTGATTTGGTTAATTATCTACAACATGGCACCTATCCAGAAGGTATGGACAAGAATAAATGAAGGTATTTTAGATTACAAGTTGTACCTTATATCTTCATTGATAATGTGTTGTTCAAAAGATATAAATGGAATCTTGTTGCGGTGTGTTGATTATGATAAAATTTAGAAAATATTGTCAGAATTCCATGAAGGACCTACAGGAGGTCACTTCTCAGCATGTACCACAACCTTAAAAATTATGAAAGCTAGTTACTATTGGCCTAGCATATTCAAAGACTATTTTGAATGGATTAGAAAGTGTAAAAAATGTGCTTTCTTTGTTGGAAAAGAACATCTAGCTTCGTTACCTTTACAGACCTATTTTAGTTGATCAACCTTTTATGCAGTGGGGTCTTGACTTTATTGGCATGATAAACCCACCTTCATCACAAGGACACAAGTGGATCTTAACTACTACAGATTACTTTACATGATGGATGGAAGCAATAGCCTTGAAGGATGCTAATGAAGCTTCATACTATCCTTTTATGAAGGAATAGTTTATAGATTTGGTGTTCCAGCAACTATCATATCAGATAATGCTTTAGCTTTTCTTGGTGCTAAGATAACAGATTGGGTTGTCAAACATGGAATTTATTTGAGTTCTTCATCTAATTATTACCCACAAGGTAATGGCTTAGCTGAGAGTACTAACAAGAATCTATGTTAAGGATCATTAGAAGAACACTCAAGATAATCAAAGAGCTTGGCATCTGATGTTGAATTCAGCACTTTGGGCTGATGAGTGACTCTAAAAGATCGAGTTGGCAATTCACCATACAAACTTGTGTATGGAAAAGAAGCGAGAATGCCTATTTCGGTTGAGTTACCTGCATTGGATTTGCTGCATCAAATGGAGCTTCTTGAGAATGAACCATTACAGGTTCATTATGCAGAGTTAATGGAATTACAAGAGCTAAGAGATCAAGCTCATTTGAATATGGAAAAATCATTAAAAACAAATGAAGAAGACTTTTGACAAGAAAGCCAAATTTAGAGTCTTCAATGAAGGAGATATTGTGTTAAAATGGGATGTTGATCGTGCAAAGCCAGGAAGACACTCAAAGTTTGATACACTCTGGAGTGGTCCTTACATGATTTCAACTTAGCAAGGAACACAATGCTTTTCAACTTTTGAAGCTGAATGGAGAGGAACTTCCCATTCTTGTGAATGGTATGTTTCTCAAACACTGTTATTGAAAATCTTACAGTGATTGTTAGAGTAGGATTTCCCTTCAATAAGTGTAGTTTCTGCACATTGCATCATTTTTCAATTCAATAAGTGCATTCATGCACGTGATCTAGTTTACCAGATCCTTTCCCAGTTTTAGTTCATTTTGGAAGGGTTGGACCTTTCGGAAAAGGTAGATTTTGGTTATATGCTTTGGACTCCATGCCCAATGGACAAGAGCAAGGCACTAGTCTTTAAGCTAGCAAGTAGCTTTCCCCATAGGATCACTAGAAATGTTGACAATTTTTGCACTTGTGCAAAAATGGGCAACTCAAAACTTCATCATTACGATGAAAGTCATGGGTGAAGTATACCTAAACTAAGGAAGTTGGATATTATTTGATTCTATTGAATTAGTTATAAGATTAATTGAAATCTACAGCTTATGTGTGTTGTTACAAAACATAATAGATCACATATCTACAATTTCATGATACCTTCACCAAAAGAACACAAAGGGCCTGAAGGAAAGTATGTGTTTGTCTTGATGAAGACACAAATTACAGAGTAGGTGAAGTGTTGAGTTTTGGGACAACAAACATAAGTGCAGATTACAAAAATTAGAGTTCATTATTGAATGTTACAGGTTCTCATTGATGTTCTTTCCTTCATGATTAAGACATTCAATTATATGACTGAGTTGTTTAGTTCATCATACAATCCATATAAAAGCTTGAAATGCGAAGAAATATACAACTCATTTACAAAATTCAATGTTTTATTCACAAGGAAGGTCAAATGTTTCCCACACAAGCCGTGGGATGTGACTAAAAAGTAAAGTACATCTACTGAAGAAAGAGGTACACATGCATGAAATAGAAAGCAAAGGAATATGAGTGAACCCATCATTGCCTTTGTATATTCTTTCTTTGATTGTATGCGAGCATCTCCTTTCCAGCTTTTGTTTCATCCTCATCAGAAGCATGGTACACGAAAAAGTAAAAGAAAGAATCATCAATAAAGAGCTCAGGGTTAATCCATATTCCTACACTATCCTAATTCATGCATATGGATCTCTAAGCAACATGAGATATAATTTCTCAAAGATCAAACTACATTGCATAGCTCACTCGAGTGAAGAAAAAAGAAAAAGAAAAGAAGAAAACATGGACATAAGAGAGGCCAAAAGCCTAAGTATTTTCTAACTATTTTCTAAGTGTGCGAGTACGGGTTGCACCAAGGAAAAATAGACAAGTCATAAGTGCATGCAAAAAAAATGTAATCAAGATTTCAAGATTTTGGAAAAAATTTAGGGTTCACCATGTAAGTAAAATCAAGATTTCAAATTTTCCAGCATACATATAAAGCATAGTTTTGAAGCTCAAAGACAAAGAAAGTAGATTTCAAAAAAATGGAACTATTTATTTTGAAAAACTTAAATTTTTCAACATATGGGAATTTGAAACAAGAGTTTCTAGAAATAATATGTCCAATGCGAATTAAAAAAAGTGAGGAATCAAAGTCAAACTCATTAATTTTACAATATGGAGCCACCCTAATGCTTTTTTTAAAGAATAAGAGTTACATTATTTTAGAAGTCAGAACAACATTGATACGATAAAGCATGAAAGATAGATAAAGTTTTTAGAAACATTCAAAGCTCACCAAGTTCAAAGATGGTGTTTTCATAATAAGTAGTGCAAATTCAAGGTAAATATCAAAGTAAGACCATGTTCTAGTTAGAAAAGACAAGAAAAAAATGAAGGAATTATTTTGGAAATTGATTTTGGTATTTCAGAAAGCTCTAGAATAGAGAGATTACAAAATAGAAAATCAACATTTCCATATTTACTCATCTTAGAGCACTAGTTTTCAAATTTAGCATTGAGATAAGCACTGACTTACAAATCTTAAATACAAAAAGGCTTCATGCTATTCTAATATTATCATCATTTAAAGAAAATCAAAGTAAGAATGAATTATCAATGTCTTGAGCCAAAGAAACACCAAGTAACCTTACAAAGCCACCAATATTACAAAAGTTATAGATTAAAAATTGCATAAACCAATATATGCATTGAAGCACTCATCTCATGAGGAATTTCAATGTTAAGTGATCTCATCAGTTGAAAAAAAATATTAAAGCAAGTATTCTCAAAGGGGTTATAGTTTTTAAAAAATATAAGTTGATCTGAAACAATGAATTATAAATTATAAATGGATTCTCCAGAATATAAAAATTGAGGCAAGGATTTCAAATAGACTATAGAATATAATATAATGAGAACCTATATTTGAAGAAAATTCACCAACCATCATTTCTACAATATTCTCAAAAAAATGAAATGAAATAATAGTTGTCTTAAAGCATAAAATGAAATCATATCAAAGATAGGTGAAGTAAGTATCGAAATGATGAAAATTAAATTATTCCACCATTCAAAACAAATTAAATACAATCTACAGCTCAAAAATATCGAGAGGAGTGTGACAATCCAACAAAATTTAATAACCCAAATGGGTGTCAAATAGTAGATCAAATGCTATTGAAAAATTTAGAGATAAACTTCAAACCACATGGGCCAAGTTTTGAACCCAAAAAAAAAAAATCTAGAAAAAGAAAATCCATGAGTTGAGGTACCCATCAACCGATTTCTTATTAATAACTAAATAGGTAAAATGAAAATCCTCATGGAGAAGGGTAAACATTCACCCATAGAGTTTTCTCTTGACATCACATCTACTACAAAGATGAGTCAAACTTTGAATCAAAGACACTACAAATATGTGTGAAACACAAATACCCAAATCAAAAACATTATATTTGAGTTAAGGGTCAGAAAAGGTTGCGATGAAAATGGAACCCAAATGGATTTCGAGCATAGAAAATGCAAAGCTTCAGAGAGAATAAGAGGTTCAGATTTCAAAATGGTGGCGAGTTAAAATGGAAATGCCATAAGCTCCGAATGATGGTCATTTTTAAACTTGACTAGGAAAACCCTTATCTAACTCTTCAGAGTTAGTCAAACCAGAGATGATCTAAAAAATGACAAATGAAAATTACCTAGAATGGAAATCATCCAACAAACCCTTCACAACCATTCAAGAATAAAAAGCTAACAAAAAATTAGAGAGATCATAATAATAAAATACATGAGATAGGAATTTTAAATGAAGTTAATAAGTTCTTCTTTTCAGACACCCATTGAAGATAAATCTTGCCCAAACTAGTATTCAAAAGTCACTTACCTTATTACGGTGAAAGAGTTGAAGATTTCAACCATGTTGGCTAACTTGAGAGATCAAGAACTAACAAACAAACTGAAGTTCGGCCAAGTCATTAATGGAAACAAGTCTTCTTCAAAACCCTCACAAAACTCAAATAGACCATCGAAAATGTCTAAAGAAACAATAATGTTGGCCACCTTCACATTCCTACATGAGAGAGCTCAAAAAGAAAAGAATGGCTACAATATATCTAGCAATAAAAGAAAGTCAAAAAGGCCCACAAGCTATGGGAAATGCTTAAAGTCGATCTCGAATGCTCAAATAATGGCATCGAAGAAAATTTTTCAGGGCTTCACCCGCAGAGTGAAAGTCCAAATGAAATGATGTTTAGGGTTGAATTGATCTTATAATGCAAACTTGAAAGATGAATTAGCAGAATTTAACCACAATTTAAAGATCAACGATCAAAAATGACAAGTAAAATATCAAAGGCCAAAGATCAAGCTCTTGTGAACAATGCAAACCACGGTTAAAATGTATTTATGACATGAAAGAAACCCTAAAATCATGCTTTGAAGATCAACAATAAAAAATTGACAAGTATAGAGATCAACACTCACAAATGGATCATCAGAATCAATGCAAAAGTAGTCCAAGTGAAATGGCGGTTGTTGACCAACTTATTCAATTGCCAAATTTTGAAATTGTAAAACTTCCACAAGGCCAATGGGCAACAAGTACATGTGTCATCACCAGAATAGAAGTGGAAAAGTGGGGGTCGGTCCATTTTAAAGTTTTGAAATCTTTTTTGAAAAGTTAAAATTTCCAAGCTTTCATCCACATCAAGGCCCGAAAGTAAACAAGTACAAGTCATCATTCAACAAAAGTAGAGGCTAGGGTATTTTTAAGTTTAAACTTTTTTAAAAAAAAGGTTAAAAGTTCAAAAATTTCCCACAAGCCCGAGCCTCCACAAAATAAGAAACCTAAACCACATAGGTTGAAGATCGATGACGAAGATGAAAAGGACACGATCGATGGCCCCGAATGATCAACAAATATCAAAGCAAACTCAATTTGAGTTACATATGCCACCAAAAAAGTTACCAAGGGTGAGTCATCGTGGGAAGGGGCAACCACCCATGTCATCGTTTGAATAAAATTATCATTGCATTGAATTTCAAAGTCAAACTATAGTCATTTCTAAATAATGCAAAATGCCATCATACATGCACAAATTTATCACCAAAAGGTGAATTTTGAAATATGCAATGAAAACTATGGATCAAAAATGACTATATACTATGGTATGTTTGAGTTTAAGGTGGCTATGTAGTATTCTTCATGGTATAATCAAAGGTGGCTATAGGTATGGTAGTGTGAAGGTGGTCCCCACTTGAAGTTAGAATTGATTTGCAGAGTGTCACTCATGTGATTTTGATTTTGAAGGAGATGTCAACATCGAGACAAGGGTGGTCCCCACTAAATGGATATTTGGATGAATTATTTTGCAAAGTATTGCAATTAATGTAATTTATTTTTTCTCAATACACAGGAGTATTTTTGCATGCCTTCACAACAGGACATAATAGAGAAGAAGATAGAGTTGCATGTTCATGGAGAGAGACTTGCCTAGCAAGCAATCTTATTTTTAGCAAATTATTCATCCTTCTTTCTTAAAAATAGAACAATCAACTTTAGTTTGATATTGTAATTAAGGCTAATAATGCCTATTTGTAATTGCATGCTCTATTTTTATTCCTTTATCTATTATTAAATAAAGGATAAAAATAGAATGCATGGGTGAGTACAAGCCTTAGGCTATTTTTAGGAAGAGGGTGAATTTTATTTTTGCTATATATTGTGTGCCTTTGCAAAGCACAAGGGGAACTTCTAGAGGACTTTTGGATATAGGAGTATTGAAGCAATTTTTGCAGTTTTGTCCTTCTGAGTGTGAAGAATTTTTGTGCCTTTCCAATTATTTGTAGTCTTGTGTATGTTTCTATTAGTCTTGTGAATGCAAATTCCTTGATAAATCATCTTACCCTGCTGCAAATTTAGTATTTTCTACATAATTTTAATGTGCATGTTAACTTATCGATTTTTGTTGTGATATTTTCCCTCAGTACAACAAATGTTTGCCCTTAATTATATTTAGAAAAACTATTGGTTCGTGCATCAAAAATCCTTCACATATCAATTGTGCATATACTCAGTCAAAGTCCTCATACAAATTTGGTGTATCACCTTAGTTTAATTAATTTACAGTCATCTTTTACTTTAAACCCTTTTAATCCCAAACATCAACAAGGAACCCTATAATCAGACTTTAGGATACATCAATTGATCTATGAAAGAACAAATTTTGCAAGGTTAGAAAACCTTGTCATACCGAGAGATAACAACAAACAAACAATCTAGCCTCACGAAAATAAGCTATGTATACCCAAGGTAATGTAAACACGAGGTGTGTTTATGAACCTAGATAATGGAAGACAAGCAAACATGTAGTCATGTAAACATGTAATCTCAATAATGTGTGATCAAAGGACAACAAGTGTTGCACATGGAACACCTAAGTTAGCATGTTAATTAGTAATAACCAATATGTCAAAGCATGTATAATCAATTAGATGTAAGATGTGAAGTACAACATGAAAGAATAACACCTAGTTGAGACAAATGTGGATGCCCTTAACGATCAAAGTACTAAGAGTAAAAGGTGAACATCCATACTACGTGTAGGAATCCAAATGATTCGTGATCACACTAAAAAGGCTTGAAAACGCATGTGTGGATGGTATAGATGATGAAACATAAGATATCAATCTAACATGTGTAATAAAGTAAACATGTAAAACACTAAAGCAAAGGAAGAATAAATGTCTCTAAGACATTACAATGTATTTTGGATGGATGAAATAGAATACAAGATGGAATGATAAGAGTTGTGTGACCCGAGAGGATGGAGATGTATGTAGTGAGGTTTATTCCCCCTCAATAGTCAATAATGAACTGTAAATAAAAGTGCGTTATCGGAAATGGTCGAGTAGTGTATTTTGTGTCTAACGTGCTATGGTGAATGTGTATATGTGGTAGACCAAATGGCGATGGTATGCAACATGTAGAAGAAATGTGTGAAAATTATAGCCTAAGTGTATACCAACATTAGATGAATCATAGAGTGATGATTTATCCTAGCGTATATCACTATGAGATGAATGGGTAAGTGATGATTTATCACTAAGCGTATATCACTATAAGATGAAAGGAGAATGTGGTGATGTAACCTAAGTTGTATACTACTAGAAAATGATGGAATATATGACGATTTAGCCTAAGGCATATGCCACAAAGAGATGAACAATAAGGGAGTGGTTATGTAACATATGGTGTATAACATCTATAAGATGGTAATCTAGGTAACAATTTAACCTAAGGTGTATGTCAATAACACTAGAAATGTCATATGAAAATAAGAAATGTGTAATAAATGTAAAGTCCATTTGATTTATAAACCCTTGGCAGTTGAGTATGGACTGATGAACTAAAGTGTGTCATCAGGTAGTGAGTGCAACACATAGAAGAAAATGTAGTGTAGAGACCAAGTGATGAATATGATTTGTAGATGCACGATATGTGAAAGGTGATACTAAATGTGTAGGATGTATAATATGTAATGTGTAAGGTGTAATGTAATTGGTGTAGATAAACTCGTAATGTAAAATGTAGTGAGGAAATGGGTAAGTGCACCAAGTTGGGGGACAATTAAGTGGACATCAAATCCTGAATTTTACATTAAAAACAGCAAAACATCAAATTTAGTCTTCCGCGGACTTGAACCATGCCGAAAAGTAAAAACTATGTCATAAAAATGGTACCATTGCGTAGGGGAGACTATTAGCTTTGTAGAAATACTGATTTTAAAGTGAATAGAAGAGGATAAATATCATTTTATAATTTTTTACTAATAGTAGGTCTTTAAGACACTTTTTCCTGTGAATGTTTATGTCTACGTTTAAGACTGCAAAATTTGTTTCACTTATCAAAATGTGATAAAACTTATACCATCCCAACCATGGTGAAATTATATACATGTTCAAAAAAAAATTATTTGATTTCAATATTTTTTGATGAAGTTATGGCGGGCAAACGGAAAGTGCTTTGTTTTCTTTATGTTTTCATACCACTTTCACGGAAAAAATCATAAAAAATAAAATATTACTCAAAAAATACAAAATAAAATCCATCCCAAGATAGATAGTGGCATATAACTTCTCACCAAAGGAAAAAAATATATATCAATTTTGGTCATCCAAATTGTGGGCAAACGGACTATAATCTTATCGGCGTTTTTAAAAAAAAAATACCAAGTCATTGAATTTTGAGTGTTTAATATAGCTAATCTTGTCCATTTTTTACAAAAATTAGTATTTTAGAAACTAGATTCCAGATGCTACGATTCATATTAATATAATTTTGTCTAATTTTGAGTGTATGTATTGCTAATAATCCCTACAAGTTGATATTATGTTGTTATTTGCAATATGATGTCCACGGATGACCCTATATTTGTCCATCAACTTCCTGCACTTACCCAAATGTAAATCTAGAATGATATGTAATGTAACCTAGCGTAGTATGTAGAATATAGGTGATGTATAAATGCACAGTGTGAAATAACCTAATGGTGTATGTGATACGTGAGGATGTAGTATAATGTAAAATGTAGATTAAGTGTAGGATGGAAGGTGTATGATGTGTGATGTGTGTGATAAAATGTAAATGTGTAGTTTCTATAGTGTAGTGTGTGGGGTTTAGTGTAGAAGTAATCCCTCAATAGTCTAGCGTGAACCGAAGCACAAGAGTGTGTCATTGAGTAACAATGCTAAAGTATAAAAAAATGAGAATGTGAAAGTATAGAAAATGAAATTATGCTAATGTAAAGTATACAAGAATGCGAGGATTGTGATTTAGGAAATATGCTAGAATGAGTGTGTGGCTAAGGCCCGTTGTCAAGTAGATAATCGTTGTCATGATGAAATCCTACTGACATAGGATCAATACCCTGATAAGTGATCGAATGAGGAGCTTCGTAGAGGGATATGTTGTGGTAGAGTGTATAGACATTCATTACATATTCTTCATCTGTTGCGATAGATGTGGTGAGTGAGGAGGTACTAAAATTTCATTAAGTGTTATGCTTAGCCGAACCTGGACAAACTATCAGAGGTAAAAATAGTTTCCAAACATGTGTGGCCTACTAGGATATGTTGCCAAAAGGTCTGATTGATGAATAGTTCACATGTATAAAGAGGTAAGTGGATGGGTATTCATGAGGAAGAGGATGATAAAACATCAACAATGTGGATAGATCCCTTATATAATACCATAACACTAGTAGATGGAGGGTTTGACCACAAGGTCAACACGGAAATGTTCACACCCAAAAGGATAATACACTTTTCTTTTTGACAGAACAACATAGAAGTCCAACCACATGACACTCTCACAACTAGGGCAAACCACAGTAAGAATTGATTGAAGGTTATTTATTTTGATAAAACACCCTTTTACTCATGACTTATGTTTTCAGAGAGATTCAACATATGATTCGCACAAATTCATCTTACCAACTGAGTTATTTTCTTATACACAGTAGAGTAGTTCACTTAAAGTCTTCTCCTTTATGACAATTAATTGTTTAATTCCATTATTTAATAAGGGAGATAATTTAATTCCACAAGGCCATCTATCCATACTTACGTCACTAAAATTCGCTCAAAACCTTGTTACCACATGGATTCGTGATCAACATAATTAAGAGGAAATTACAAAGTACCTTGGGAAAAGTTAAGAGAAGGAGGTCAAGTTGAATTCCTCCTTAAGACGTCATTAGATTATTACCAAGATTTTAATTGGAGCTGGAGGTTTTATCCATAATTATTAACGATTTTACTTAGGCTTCCCTGAAAGAGCTTTACAAAAGGAGATTATTTACTTTCCAAAAGGCTGAGAGATAAATTGAGTGGTTTCTAAATTTTCTTCTCCTACTTGTTAAATCTTATTATCTTCCAGAAACTAACCATTGTTTTCCCTTAAGCTTGTTTAAGAGTTCACCCAAAAGGGGTAGTGTTCACTAGTTTAGCTAGGGATATCAAATTTTAAAATTTTCTTTACAAGGATAGTTTCACCTTTGATTATTTCAGGAACCTATTGTTCTCAAGTAAGTCATCTCTACATTAATCGAATTATATATATATATATATATATATATATATATATATATATATATATATATATATATATATTTAGTTAACTTCTATAAGGGTTAACCACTCCATTTAATTTTACTTATATCACATCATTACAAGGTGTCAGAGAGTTTTTGACTTAACACTTTATTCTCAAAATCAAGGTTTTACAATACTTATGCCAATGTAATGATTGAATATCATTTCTCACCAAGGTAAGTTACTAGTCTAACAACAAAAGGGAAAGAACACTTCACCACGTAGTTTTTCCGAACATACCAAGACAAGAGATCTTCTAAACTCCTTGCAAGCAAAGTTACAAAATTTACAACGCATTGAACTTTCTACAAAGAACTTCATAATTTGAACTGATGAAACTTTTACACTCTTTTCCTTTAATCTACTCGCATAATCCATCTGCACAAATATTTACTAGAGTCAGTTCGCTAGAACTGAGCATGATAAGATATAAACCTCACCTAATAATTTATGCCATCTAGCATTTAAATAAATGAAAGTTTGCAATACTCCTTATCAAATAAATTTCTAACATACATTTAAAACTTAACTGCACATCTCATGATAATACATTTCATACTCATTAATGTTCACTTCCTTAAGATCTGCTTACATAAGAACACAATTCCAAGTGACTAGATATACAACCTTAACCATGCAATCAATCATACTTAAATTACAGTAATAATAATAACGCTCACCTAATACCCTCGACCTACTTCACATATATAAGTATCCAACAATATTATCTTTCAATTAAATAAAAGCACCAACGACATTAAGTTTATATAATAAATACAAGTATCAATCTTATATTATTCATCGATATTACCCAAGTATCAAACCTTCATAGATAATCAATGATATGTAAGTATAATTTGGATATTTATCTCACAATTTTAAGAATATACTTATGTTAACAAAGATTCCACCAATCCACAAGTTCATATATTATTTAGGTATCCTTTTGGTTGCTTATTCCATGTCTTTATATGTTTCTATTAGTATAAGGGTCCAACTCATTGGAATGAGTTACGATCAACAATATTGTCATATTTTGCTAATATGTCAAAGATACATTTGACTAACTAAGATAAGTAAGCGTGGTCCAAGCCACTATAAATACAAGTATCAACATTATCTCAACTCCCAATTGAGATGCAAGTATCAATTTTTAGCTAACATAATAATCATCGTAAATGCCAGAAAATAATCCACTCATTAACCAAGTATTGAAATAACATATTTATCCTTACTGGGTACATGATAACATAATATACCCTGTTATAGAATTCAACCTCCACTTGCATACCCCAATTTATGGGTATTAATTATTGTTCTATAAAATGAAGTTAAATAATTTCAGGTCAACTTCTATCCTTACTGTCATACATGGTATGTACAGTCCCATTATGGTAGTTGTCACCTTTACTTAAGGTTGTGCATGAATCCATTTTAGGGTAGTTCTCATAACTTCCCTATTCATCTGTTTTCCTACCAAAAAGCATTTCAACAAGCTTCTAAGTCAAAGTATAGGATAAAATTATAATTTCATATTTCAAGCATTTCTGAATTCATATGCCTGAGGGCCATCACATGTCAGTCAACTTGAAGGGTGTACACATTCATGAGAGTTCGATGTATCCAATATTACTTTAACTGATTTGAAGATCCAAGTAGTGCCTCAAACTTAAGCCATATAATTATTCACGCAAGCTAACGTCTTAAGAGCTTACCGTATTCAAAAAGGTCACAAAATAAAAACCCCATTGACACATGCTTCAGGAGCATTCCAATCTAAAAATAAGCTCATAGTAATAATAATAATAGAGGGCCTGGTGAGGGGTTTTCAAAAATCCCCAAAGTAAACGATAATCAAAATAGTCAGATGGTATCTAGAAAGACCAGTAAAACTAGTACGACTCCCCAAATAGAAGCCTCCAATCCTAATGGGGGTTTATATTATTATCAATCCACATTAAAAGACAAACACAGTCTTCCAAGAAAATTCCCGTTTTCAAGCCATGTTCTACATAATAAATGCAATACAAGGAATATTCTAAATCTCGTTCACACACCCCAATATTTTCTATAGAAACCACTGTTCACAGGAATAATCATGGCAAAAGATAACCAACTTTATAAGATCGATAAGCGAGAATCACTGGAGAGATTTCTTCTTGTCAAATAGTAATTAAGATAAACTGGAAAGGGGAGAGAGATCAGCTCATGCAATTATGATTAAAAGTCATTTGAAACCCATCTCTTTCTGGGCATCTCTTTCAAGAAAGAGTCAATATATGTAAATACATGTTATATAATATCCAGAGTCCAAACGCTATTTACTTAGTAAAACAAAAACACATCAACATTCCAAAAGAAACCCACATCTACAGCATTCAAACAAAATTGCAAAGATTGATTTACCCAAATACTAAAGGGGATAAATCATTAAGAGAGAGGGTTAGTCTTATCATGCCTGTTTAAAACGCATCCACCAGCAACACATCCAGCAGGGACTGCATAAGCCACACGTCCCACTGATCCACTTCTTTTAGCTTTGAAAAACACCACTCCAGGCTCCCCTTAAGATGGCACAGCCAGGAGGAAAGCAAAGGAGAAAATGTCGTTGTCTAACCCCGCTAACCCTTTGACCAGGTGCTTTGAGCTCCAACGGTTTCAAAATCCCCAACAACATCCTCGTGGCCAGAGGCAAGGAAGGGACAGAGCAGGGAAAAAAATGAGGATATTTACATTGCATGCGGCCAACAAGAAAACAATGCTCCTCTCCCCCAAAACGTATCAGGAAACAACATAAACCCATGTCCATATTTTGTGTTATCAGGCCCTCATCTACGGGGCAGAGTAGAAGCAAATGGCACGTGGGAGGAAAGATTGGATTCACGTTTGGTACAGGAAAGAGGGGGGGAGGGAAAACAAGCAAGGCAAATAGTGCTTCATGAATATTCTGATATGAAACAGATCCACCTCTATGAGATTCTCTTCCATGAGTTACATCGTAAAACAAGTAAGGTCTCAATAGAGAATCTTTGCAATAAATTTCATCAGGTCTCCTGGTAACACTCTCACTGTCACATAGTCGATTTTGATAAAAATATCTTGAAGGAGAATCCCGAATTTGAGGATGCATTCGACACTGGACAGATAACAACATAGTTGGACAACCTACTTGTTGGAAGCGCTCAAAAAGGCTTCTACTAAACTGCATGCACATGCCTCGCCGCTTTGGCTAATCCTCGTTGCAGTCGTTCTTTGTGGATTCCCGACAAGAACACACCTCGCAGCACCCAATGAAAGTGGAGGTAACACGCCTGCTTCACTAGCTTGAAGCTTCATCTATAACCACCATATCAAACCCAACTGGCGAGGGCAGGATAGCAAGGAAGGGGAAACGCAGCCAAGCAAAAATCCCTTCACCACAACTCACGCGGCCAGGGCAGAAGACAACAGGCAGACCACGAAGGACAGCAGAAAACCCATAAAAAAAAGAGACCTCCATCTGCAATCCCACGCGGCCAGCAACAAAGCCAGAGCAGGTAAAAGACAAACACAGGGAAGATCAATAATAAAATCTGATTTTTGAAAGCTAAGTGGCCAGCAGGGAGGAAGACATACGGTGGGTGGGTAGTAAAATTAGTTTCATTAATTCTCACCAACCATATGCCAAACAAGGCACCAAAAGAAATAAAAAAAGAATATGGCAGGAGGCCATACACTCTACCACGCACCCCTCTTGCCAGAAAATAAGGAAATAAAGAATCCAAGGACAACAATGTAGTCCACATCTCCTCATGTCTAGCCTGTCACATCCATAATCCAACGTGGGAGGAAAAGCAATGGACGCAACAATAAGTGCACCCCGGAATTAAGAATTGCAACGAGGCGTGCGTGTGGGATCAGACGGTCAAGGTGGGAGTTGGTGGCTGGAGTTTTTCCAATAAGATAAAAAGAAACATGAACATTACTTCCTGAACAATGGAGCCACCAAGAAAACAAGCTCCTCTTTTAAGCGAATCGAGGATCGCTCTTCGGGGACGATAAAAAAAAGATGCAATAAAAGAACATTAAGATAATTAATATTAATGACGATAACATTCGACAATCAAATAATAATAATAAATCGTAGATCGAAAAAAAAAAATAATAATAATGATAATATCGTTACTATTATTTTATATTATTTTTACTGCTCCCAAAAATTATTATCCATGTTAATAATGATCACCTGTCAAGCTCGACTACAAAATAATAACCAAAGATCGATAATGGCACGGGGAGGCAATACAGATAAGAAGAATGTTAATCCTTCACTGTGACAAGGTCACCGAGGCAAGAACTGGGAACTGGGATAACGTAACGAGGCACTACATTCTCCTCCCCTTAACAAAGCATCATCCTCGATGCGACATAACCCAGAGGGAAAGCAAGTTGTAAGCAAAGAGGAACATATGAGGGTGAAGGTACACTCTATGGTTTAAAATTCTAGTTGATTAAAGCACGACCACAGGGTAGCCTTAGGAACATTTGGTAGAAATTTTAACTTTCAAGGTTCTGTGAAGATTGGCAGTTCCCTCTTATTTATTATTTCATTAGTTCCTTTCCATTAGCATTATTCTTAGTTTAATTTCTTTTAAAATTTCATCATTGAAGAGTTTTGGTTTATTCCTTATTGTGGGTGCCCAACATGAACTGCTAACACAACACCCTATCAGGTTCAAAAAGACACTACAGATTCACAAGCACACAAGTATATACTTCATGATTGTATTACACCACAAAAGGTTACTCAAATACGGAATGGAATAGGCACAGTCCACATAACATAGTACTCGTCACACATCTATGACTGACATATTAAATACTCGAACAAAAGAGTACTACAATCCACCAGACATTTCCTCAATTTGCATCGATGAAAAATTCACATAACACCAAACCATGCTACAGGTACATAGTGTCCACAAGGGAATCAATGACATATCCACAACATCACAACACATATCCATCTGACATGAGTAACACATACATCAAAAGACCACTACCAAACATCACAATAACTCAACATATATCCCAGAACATCAACCATACACACAAATATCATATGCCTCCCTCAAACTCTTATGCCTCCCTCAAGTCTCCCTCCCTCAGTCTCTTATGCCTCCCTCAAGTCTCTTATGCCTCCCTCAAACTCTTATGCCTCCCTCAAGGAGGCCGGTTGTCCCTATGGCCTAAGACACATAGAGTTCGAACACTCCTAACCCAAGTGACATGATAACGCGTGGTTCAACAACCCGCTAGTTATCTGTAACTCCTTGGGGCGTACCCCCATACAACGAAGCGGGTCCATAGGTCCAACCATTCCATGGTGCATCCCATGACCCTATTCCACACATCACGATGATAGAACCAAGCACAACAATCCAATCTAAGTGCCAAGTGGCAAAGTACAAGCCTTGGGCAAGGCGGTAAAAATTCCAAATTTAAAAGAAGACCCAAAATCAAGAAAAATAAATGGCCAAATAGCCATAGTTAGTATCAAAATCCACATGTTAGTGCCACAAACCAAGGAAATGCCCAAAATTGTAACACATGGCAATCAAGAAAAGTTGCTGGTCCTTACAAAATAAAGTAAAAAGCTCAATTTACGAATAAAATCAACTTATAATAATGTCACATTACGATAACTGTGTGGCCTTATCTGGCCACTAAAGGGGTACTCAACGAGTTGCTAGCACTTGGAACATCGAGCCTCAGCTCATAAAATACATATCAATAATACAACTGTCATCACCTCTATCTGAATCATCCCACCACCACTTCGACAAGGCTAAACATAGTCATAGTTGCACTTAGGTTGCATACATACAACCACATAGGGAGAGAGGAAAGAATCACAGGTTGTTATCTACTAAACCAAATTTTGGCTCGAGTTATTGACCCATGGTACACCATTCCTCACTCTCAACATACACTTCTACCGATTTCCCTCAGGGTCGGTTAGCGTAAGGTTCACAACATAACATGTAACTACATTACTAACACAATGGTGGTACATATACAAGGTAGATCACAATCATACATTCACTGAGTGTAACACATCACTTTACCACATTCTGCACCCAAAGTGCAATCACCATACGATAGGGTTCATACACTCACCGTATGACCCCAAATCACAACATGAAGCATTACATATTTGCACAAATCATACATACGATGAACATAGTAACATCACAACATAACATTAATTGCTACATAACAAGGTGGTACACACATTTCTTAAAAACATGGTAAAAACATCATGATACAACTCAATTCACTTTACATCAATCTAGTCATACAACATATCGACACACCCACATATCACAATATGCCACAATGCTCTAACCCCTTGTCATCCACATTATAATTCTTTTCACATGCCACAAACAGTAATTCACACGTGAACTCTTCATAGAATCCACAAGAAGGAGAGAGAATACTCCCATCCCCAGCACATCAATATGATAACAAATACGCACTAAGTGACATACACATCACGTGCGTTCACAATATCACAATTACAACATCAATTACATCACGCTTGTACCACATTACTCTTCCAATATAAACCACCATCATGCAATACCATCATCTCCATGTAACACTATCATGTAACACCATCACCATCATGTAACATCATCATACAACACCAATCCGGCCCATAGGTTCGAGAGCATGAACCTACGCTCTGATACCAAGTGTAACGACCCAAAAAAAAATCACACACGAACAACACAGTAAAAGACAGGATAAATATTTTTTTTTGACACAAACACGACACAACTTGTCATCACAAGGTTACAACTAACTCTGGGAACCACTTATTAAGAGGATGACCACAAGGTCAACACGGAAACGTTCACACCCAAAAGGATAATACACTTTTCTTTTTTGACAGAACAACATAGAAGTCCAACCACATGACACTCACACAGCTAGGGCAAGCCACAATAAGAAATGATTGAAGGTTATTTATTTTGATAAAACACCCTTTAACTCATGACTTATGTTTTCAGAGAGATTCAAGATATGATTCATACAAATTCATCTTACCAACTGAGTTATTTTCTTATACACTGTAGAGTAGTTCACTTAAAGTCTTCTCCTTTATGACAATTAATTGTTTAATTCCATTATTTAATAAAGGAGATAATTTAATTCCACAAGGCCATCTATCCATACTTACGTCACTAAAATTCACTCAAAACCTTGTTACCACATGGATTCGTGATCAACATAATTAAGAGGAAATTACAAAGTACCTTGGGCAAAAGTTAAGAGAAGGAGGTCAAGTTGAATTCCTCCTTAAGATGTCATTAGATTATTACCAAGATTTTAATTGGAGCTGGAGGTTTTATCCATAATTATTAACGATTTTACTTAGGCTTCCCTGAAAGAGCTTTACAAAAGGAGATTATTTACTTTCTAAAAGGTTGAGAGATAAATTGAGTGGTTTCTAAATTTTCTTCTCCTACTTGCTAAATCTTATTATCTTCCAAAAACTAACCATTGTTTTCCCTTAAGCTTGTTTAAGAGTTCACCCAAAAGGGGTAGTGTTCACTAGTTTAGCTAGGGTTAACAAATTATAAAAATTTTACTTACAAGGATAGTTTCACCTTTGATTATTTCAGGAACCTATTGTTCTCAAGTAAGTCATCTCTACATTAATTTATCTGAATATATATATATTTAAGTTAACTTCTATAAGGGTTAACCACTCCATTTAATTTTACTTATATCACATCATTACAAGGTGTCAGAGAGTTTTGACTTAACACTTTATTCTCAAAATCAAGGTTTTACAATACTTATGCCAATGTAATGATTGAATATCATTTCTCACCAAGGTAAGTTACTAGTCTAACAACAAAAGGGAAAGAACACTTCACCACGTAGTTTTCCGAACATACCAAGACAAGAGATCTTCTAAACTCCTTGCAAGCAAAGTTACAAAATTTACAACGCATTGAACTTTCTACAAAGAACTTCATAATTTGAACTGATGAAACTTTTACACTCTTTTCCTTTAATCTACTCGCATAATCCATCTACACAAATATTTACTAGAGTCGAGTTATTAGAATCGAGCATGATAAGATATAAACCTCACCTAATAATTTATGCCATCTAGCATTTAAATAAATGAAAGTTTGCAATACTCCTTATCAAATAAATTTCTAACATACATTTAAAACTTAACTGCACATCTCATGATAATACATTTCATACTCATTAATGTTCACTTCCTTAAGATCTGCTTACATAAGAACACAATTCCAAGTGACTAGATATACAACCTTAACCATGCAATCAATCATACTTAAATTACAGTAATAATAATAACGCTCACCTAATACCCTCGACCTACTTCACATATATAAGTATCCAACAATATTATCTTTCAATTAAATAAAAGCACCAACGACATTAAGTTTATATAATAAATACAAGTATCAATCTTATATTATTCATCGATATTACCCAAGTATCAAACCTTCATAGATAATCAATGATATGTAAGTATAATTTGATATTTATCTCACAATTTTAAGAATATACTTATGTTAACAAAGATTCCACCAATCCACAAGTTCATATATTATTTAGGTATCCTTTTGGTTGCTTATTCCATGTCTTTATATGTTTCTATTAGTATAAGGGTCCAACTCATTGGAATGAGTTACGATCAACAATATTGTCATATTTTGCTAATATGTCAAAGATACATTTGACTAACTAAGATAAGTAAGCGTGGTCCAAGCCACTATAAATACAAGTATCAACATTATCTCAACTCCCAATTGAGATGCAAGTATCAATTTTTAGCTAACATAATAATCATCGTAAATGCCAAAAAATAATCCACTCGTTAACCAAGTATTGAAATAACATATTTATCCTTACTGGTTACCTGATAACATAATATACCCTGTTATAGAATTCAACCTCCACTTGCATACCCCAATTTATGGGTATTAATTATTGTTCTACAAAATGAAGTTAAATAATTTCAGGTCAACTTCTATCCTTACTGTCATACATGGTATGTACAGTCCCATTATGGTAGTTGTCACCTTTACTTAAGGTTGTGCATGAATCCATTTTAGGGTAGTTCTCATAACTTCCCTATTCATCTGCTTTCCTACCAAAAAGCATTTCAACAAGCTTCTAAGTCAAAGTATAGGATAAAATTATAATTTCATATTTCAAGCATTGCCTGAATTCATATGCCTGAGGGCCATCACATGTCAGTCAACTTGAAGGGTGTACACATTCATGAGAGTTCGATGTATCCAATATTACTTTAACTGATTTGAAGATCCAAGTAGTGCCTCAAACTTAAGCCATATAATTATCCACACAAGCTAACGTCTTGAGAGCTTACCGTATTCAAAAAGGTCACAAAATAAAAACCCCATTAACACATGCTTCAGGAGCATTCCAATCTAAAATAAGCTCATAGTAATAATAATAACAGAGGGCCTGGTGAGGGGTTTTCAATAATCCCCAAAGTAAACGATAATCAAAAGAGTCAGATGGTATCTAGAAAGACCAAGAAAAACCAAGATTTACTCCCCCAAATAGAAGCCTCCAATCCTAATGGGGGTTTATATTATTATCAATCCACATTAAAAGACAAACACAGTCTTCCAAGAAAATTCCCGTTTTCAAGCCATGTTCTACATAATAAAAGCAATACAAGGAATATTCTAAATCTCATTCACACACCCCAATATTTTCTATAGAAACCACTATTCACAGGAATAATCATGGCAAAAGATAACCAAATTTATAAGATCGATAAGCGAGAATCATGGAGAGATTTCTTCTTTTCAAATAGTAATTAAGATAAACTGGAAAGGGAGAGAGATCAGCTCATGCAATTATGATTAAAAGTCATTTGAAACCCATCTCTTTCTGGGCATCTCTTTCAAGAAAGAGTCAATATATGTAAATACATGTTATATAATATCCAGAGTCCAAACGCTATTTACTTAGTAAAACAAAAACACATCAACATTCCAAAAGAAACCCACATCTACAACATTCGAACAAAATTGCAAAGATTGATTTACCCAAATACTAAAGGGGATAAATCATTAAGAGAGAGGGTTAGTCTTATCATGCCTATTTAAAACGCATCCACCAGCAACACATCCAGCAGGGACTGCATAAGCCACACGTCCCACTGATCCACTTCTTTTAGCTTTGAAAAACACCACTCCAGGCTCCCCTTAAGATGACACAGCCAGGAGGAAAGCAAAGGAGAAAATGTCGCTGTCTAACCCCTGCTAACTGCACTGGGTGCTGAGCTCCAATGGTTTCAAAATCCCCAACAACATCCTCGTGGCCAGAGGCAAGGAAGGGACAGAGCAGGGTAAAAAAATGAGGATATTTACATTGCATGTGGCCAACAAGAAAACAATGCTCCTCTCCCCCAAAACGTATCAGGAAACAACATAAACCCATGTCCATATTTTGTGTTATCAGGCCCTCATCTACGGGGCAGAGTAGAAGAAAATGGCACGCGTGGGAGGAAAGATTGGATTCACGTTTGGTACAGGAAAGAGGGGGAGGGAAAATACGCAGCAAGGAAAATAGTGCTTCATGAATATTCTGATATGAAACAGATCCACCTCTATGAGATTCTCTTCCATGAGTTACATCGTAAAACAAGTAAGGTCTCAATAGAGAATCTTTGCAATAAATTTCATCAGGTCTCCTGGTAACACTCTCACTGTCACATAGTCAATTTTGATAAAAAATATCTTGAAGGAGAATCCTAAATTTGAGGATGCATTCGATACATAGATAACAACATAGTTGGACAACCTACTTGTTGGAAGCGCTCAAAAAGGCTTCTACTAAACTGCAACATGCCTGCCGCCTGGCTAATCCCTGTTGCAGGTCGTTGCTGTGGATTCCCGACAAGAACACACCTCGCAACACCCAATGAAAGTGGAGGTAACACGCCTACTTCACTAGCTTGAAGCTTCATCTATAACCACCATATCAAACCCAACTGGCGAGGGCAGGATAGCAAGGAAGGGGAAACACAGCCAAGCAAAAATCCCTTCACCACAACTCACGTAGCCAGGGGGTAGAGACAAAGAGTGCACTACCACGAAGGACAATAGAAAACCCATAAAAAAAAGAGAGACCTCCATCTGCGCAATCCCACGCGGCCAAAGAACAAAGCCAGAGCGGGTAAAAGACAAACACGAGAAGATCAATAATAAAATCTTATTTTTGAAAGCTAAGCGGCCAAATAGCGGGAGGAAGACATACGGTGGGTGGGTAGTAAAATTAGTTTCATTAATTATCACCAACCATATGCCAAACAAGGCACCAAAAGAAATAAAAAAGAATATGGCAGGAGGCCATACACTCTACCACGCACCCCTCTTGCCAGAAAATAAGGAAATAAAGAATCCAAGGACAACAATGTAGTCCACATCTCCTCATGTCTAGCCTGTCACATCCATAATCCAACGTGGGAGGAAAAGCAATGGACGCAACAATAAGTGCACCCCGGAATTAAGAATTGCAACGAGGCGTGCGTGTGGGATCAGACGGTCAAGGTGGGAGTTGGTGGCTGGAGTTTTTCCAATAAGATAAAAAGAAACATGAACATTACTTCCTGAACAATGGAGCCACCAAGAAAACAAGCTCCTCTTTTAAGTGAATCGAGGATCGCTCTTCGGGGATGATAAAAAAAGATGCAATAAAAGAACATTAAGATAATTAATATTAATGACGATACATTCGACAATCAAATAATAATAATAAATCGTAGATCGAAAAATAAAATAATAATAATGATAATATCATTACTATTATTTTATATTATTTTTACTGCTCCCAAAAATTATTATCCATGTTAATAATGATCACCTGTCAAGCTCGACTACAAAATAATAACCAAAGATCGATAATGGCACGGGGAGGCAATACAGATAAGAAGAATGTTAATCCTTCTCTCGTGAGGTCACCGAGGCAAGAACTAGGAATCGGGATAACGTAACGAGACACTACATGAACGTTATTATGCGATATGGAATTATCAAGGATATTGGTAGGGGATACCATAGGTGGAGTAGTAGGGGTTATCAGAACTGGTGAAGGAGATACATTTAGAGGAACAAACTCGTAGGTGGTAAAGTATTAGGTGTTGCAATAGGTGGAGGGACATAAATAGGGGCGGCTACTATAGGTGTAATAATATTGGTTGTGTAAGTGGAAATAGATGGGGTATTGAAAGTGGTAGGGGAGGAAGTCGGAGCACTTGATCAACCAATATGATATGTATCAATGCTACTATATGGAATGCACTATGGAGGTGGTATGGGCATAAAGGTAATGGGGTCTATGCGATAGTATTTGAAGGGTTCTAGGTTAGTAGTAATGATGTGTTTGTAGCCATCATGTAAAAACTTGACACACTAGTGGATAGTAGAGGGTACCATGTGCATTGTGTGAATCCAAGGTTTAACTAAACTAAAAAGATCCATTGATAAGATATAATTTGGTGAGAATGGTTTTAGGTCTAACCCGGATATGTAGAGAGACAGGTTCTTAGGTAGGTACGAGAGGTAGAATCATAACCGCGAATAATGGTAAAATTTTTGGTAATTTATTTTTGATAACGCCTAATTGTTTTAAAAGGGAATGTGCACATAAATTAACAGCTGAGCCATTTTCAATGAGAAATCGCTTGATACAAGTTGTACTAACAACGAAAGTAATGAGTAAATGGGCACATGGGTTATTTTTAGAGAAATGTGAGGCATCATCATCGGTGAAAGATATGACACATAGTAGGTTGTGAAGGGACTGCATGATATGTGCAAAACCTTCCGTGGTATTATCAATTTCAATATGGATGGCGCAAAGGGAAGCTTCTAATGTATTGCGATAATTTGGTGCATAACACAATAAATTGTAAAGGGATATTTTAGTGGGTGTATTCTTAAGTTTCTCAACGATGTTGTAGCCCTTAGAAGTAGCAGGAGGAGGTACATAAGTAATGGGTGGGGGAATAGATGCCTGTGGAGCCGTAGGCGGATTGAGACGAGTACGACGAGTAGTAACAACACTAATGGATGAGTCAACCTTATGTGTAACAAAGTGAGGGGGATGTTGAATATGTACCCACATGAAATTAGCAGCAGTAGTAACTATTCTTGTTACCTTAGTTGGCATGAAGGTGGGATAAGAAGATTGAGCCATGACATGAGGGGAGAACGTTGAAATCGTTGGGTTCACCAAAATGATTAACTAAAAGTGAGTAAATATAGAACAATACAAAGTAGTTAGTCTAATCTAGGAGGAAAATATAATGTAGTGAAGAAATGTAATACAACAATATATAAAATAGAATGAGTGATTAAGCTAGATGAAACTAAAACCCCAGTGTGTAATAAAGAGGAAGAAATGACTTAGCTGATATCTGGAGACTAGAGTAGAGTGTCCCAGGTCTGCACAAAAAATCAGGAACTAGGAATGACTATTCTGTAGTGCTAAAAATGATAGATCTTGATGATGTGACTAGAATGGGAACTGGAATTGGACTAGGGTGCCCACAGGCGCTCTGTTTCTATATCTGGGTTCCCTAATCTATGCAAAAGCTCCCAATTTTGTTTTTATAGGGCCAGAAGATAGTATGGAACTCTACCTCTATGTCACACTAAATTATGTGTGTTGTGCTGAATACTTCGAATATGCCAAGATGGATAAATGACCTGCAAGACCCCAAAACATGCATCAAACCCTAAAAATGAAAAATCCATACGAAGTGGTTGAACTGTCCTCAGCTTCCACAAGGTCCCTCATTATGGTCTCATAGCTTTATATTTTTAGGGTTCTCTTGGTCCAATTTCATAATTAACCCCGAAAATACTGACCTCCTAAGAGATAAGGATGAAAATGGCTAGAAAAGACCCAAGAAAAGGTGGGAAAGTTTGAAAGTGACTATGGTGCCCATGGATGCCCCGAGCTTAGGGCTAAGATGATTCGAGATCTTCGGAAATGGATTGATAGATAAATGTAGTTGGTCACAAAATATGAAATAAAATAATAGAAATGACCAAAAGGATAGGAGTTAATGAGTACTTTCTTTCTTTGAGAACCTTCTAAATAGTAGTATGAGACTAGGATAAATAATAGCATAAAGTGCATGATTTTGTGACTACAGAGGCACATTGTATGAATAATGAAGCTTAGAATTTATTTTTGTCTCTACCATTGTTATTGAAAAAAAGTGATTTTCTACTATGAGTAAATACACAACTTCTTCATCAAGATTGTTTAAGTTGGCAATAACTACGAATGTTTGTGTTCCAAATATTATTTATAAGGATATTGCAAGGTATTAAAATTCCACATCGAGTCTTAACAAATTATTGGGAAAATTTATTTTGTAGGAAAAATATGATACTTTGAAAACAATGTGGGGGATGAATACTCTCCTATATTGTTAGGAGAGGCACCATTTCTTATTGTTCAATACCAAAAAGGACATAAAGTGTACAATATCTACATCATCTAATTTGAGAGGATGGCATTTTATTCCCAATGAAAGGAATAGAAAATCGAAAGTGATAAGAAATAAATGAAGAAATAAAATAGAGAGAATGAGAAGAGTGGAAAAATTACCTTTCAAATGTTAGAAAATTAATACATGTTTAATCGAACGACTACCTAATTGGTTATACTATGCCGTCGTGGCATCCTCGTGTGAGATGGTTACTCCTCCTTGAACTGTTTCTCCTCGTATAAATTAGTCTGTTTCATTCAACTTTTCTGCATTGTCCCTGTTCTATCATTGGTATCAGAGCACTTCTTTTCTCGGTGTGGGCAGATAGTAGGCACCAGCACTAACAACAGTGTTGTGCGCATAGAAGTTTTCTCTTTTGAATGTTGCTATTCAGATTTAGAGCCTTGTTTGAAGAATAAGCGTGGAGACTTGTGAGAATACCGACACCCGTCACTTTTCCTATTGCGTGGAGATCTCCATTCACCTCTTCATATCAATTACACGTGGTTATGATCCACTCAATCACATCCTCCCGGGTGCCAATACAATGAAAATACTGCAGCGGCCATTGCTTTCAACATCTCTCACATAATTGCACTGTAAAGAGGATTTTGCAAGACAAGATTTTGCAAGAGAAACGCTGAGTGTGAATAATGCTCTGTCGAATTCCATCTACATGCCAAATACGACGGCGATCACATCCTCTACGTCACCAGCATCAACATCATATCTAGTTATATCCTTCCAGTCAATGTCGCCTCTAAATGTGTTAATGATTTTGACCCAACCGAAAAAGGGGTATAATTATTGTGAATCTCAGGTGTGGTCGAGAGTTAAAGCTTCATGCCATTGAAAGAAAAGGTATCGGTAATGACCATGCTGAGTGATCACCTGCTGCAACAGTTACCTTCATGTATAAGCTTGATATTCACATCGATGAGAATATGATGGAGAGTCTAACCCTTGAGGAGAAGAAAAACTGGGTAGATAACTCTCCTATAAAGTTTCTTAAAATTGACGAGGATACCCATTAGATAGTTATGCATGATGCTGAAGCTTATGCCTTGCAAATATATTCATCAGTGAATGTACATAAGAGATGTAGAAGTGTTTTGAATCATTTGTCAAATGAGCCTCAAAGCTATATCTGCTAACTAAGTAGCAACTTACTCGATGTTGGAAGATACACGAAGGTTGGAGGTCAATTGGCATCCTGCCGCCAGTCACCTATGATAGGTTCGCTTCATTGCTATAGTTTTAAAGGGGACCATACCTTGTGGTACAAAAGGGATGAAAATCTCGATAAAACAAGAGCTCAACAGTGGTTTTTTGACCCATGGGGACCACAACCTAAAAAGATAGAACAATAAAAACAAAGGCATGGACACCCGCCACAATGAAACAAAACACAACCAAAAAACAACATCATTGCAGTTTGTGAATACGCAAAAAAATAGTTTCCCAAAGAGCTCTGATAAGGTTGGAGAAAAGGTATTCTTGAAGGAGCATTTTTCTTGTTGTGCACCATTTTTTATCTGTCAGAAACCTCCTCGACTCGGCATTTAATAACCTCAAAAGTTTGAATCGGCAGATATGTATTTTTTTCTGTAGGAAAAACAGGAGGTATATGTTCCTTATCTGCTATACACGCAAGTGATTCATCTTTTGTATTCTTCGTGTTTTCCTTCAATTAGAATTTTTGTAAGAGGCATTTCCGCAACTGATTCACCCTCATTGTCCAAATATTCATTTGAATCCAAATCTTCCTTGACATAAAAAACCAAAAGTTCAGGGAGGGAATTTTTCCACCAATTATTTTCTCATTTTTATGCTTCTCCATTCCACATTTAGCAACATTATGCCCTAAAGAGAAGCACTTTATACACCTGAAAGTTAAAGCTTCATAGTCCAATGGCTTAGATTTATGTTCTATTTTGCACTTTTAGCTCAATTTTTGTAGGAAGGTTTGTAGAAGTATCCAGTTCAACAAGGATCATGTCATATGTTGTATGTGTAAAATCAATGGTTTCAAAGTCAATGAAGAGAGTGTTCCCCAATACATTGCTAATATAAATCAAACATTCTCGGCTCCAAAATTGTAGTGGTAAATGATGCATCCTAATCCAAATAGGTTTGTGACAGAATGATTTTGTGAGACGGTTAAAAAACGGGAGCCATCGTTTTATAACAAGGTAATGTAATTTACAGACCCATAGTTTTCCTACTATGATATCTTTATCCATTTTTGAAGAAAAATCAATAATAAATACCCCTTTAGCACCAGGATAAAGATCTAACCTTCTTGAATGTAGTGGGATCTAGTATTTGGAGATCCATTCATGTAGATCTGGAAGGCTGGGCCATAAGACGTTGAATCTACATATCAATGCATGCTCTTGGTAATAGAACTCACTGTCAAGAATTCCCTCTCCAAAGGTGATGCAGGTGGTAGTAGTGGCAGGGGCCATGGAACACCTTCCCTGTAGAATGTCTTTGAGTGAAGTAAAGCCATTTTTTTGTCCCCCGTCAGCAGATGGGTCAATTCCCACAACCTGTTTTGAGAAGATATCGCTCAGAACAAGGGATATTGACTTGCCACCACCAGAATATGAAGCATAGCCGCTAGGGGATGAAACAAAGCTGCCCACACCGGCCTTAGGAGTCCAAACCTTAACAAAACCACCAGTCTCTAAGATCTTTAGATGTAAATGTTAGGAGGAAGCACGAACTGGCATTTTTGGTACAAAGAAATATGATTGGATCTTCTTGAGCACTGAAACTAGGTTTCACGCACCAATAAACCTGCCACCTTGAGGTAGCGGTCGAAATTATCCATATGGAACAAGAGGAACATAGTGGGGTGTTTTGAATGCAAATCTCTCGGTAGATATTAATGTCCCAAGCCCATCCCTATGTCCTACTTAGAGAAAGTTATCCTCCTCTACCACTCCATTTCATATCTCTGGTATAATTAAAGTGTTTACCATCCAAAGATTTTATCGTAGATAACATAATGGCTCCTATGAACCTTGATCGTTCCTCCTTGCTTCAAACCTTAAATCAGCCCCAATTCACATTCACACTTTCCATTTTAATCATCACACCCGATGTTAAGTGCCCCCACATATAAATCATACTATTGAATCTGAATGTGCACATGGGACGGGGGACTAACCCTCTTGGTATTTCTTGGAGTCTTAAACTACCATTTGCACACTTTTCATGAATCATCGTAGTATTCATTCCCATAGAATTAAAATTGAACGTACAATTACCACTTTATTTCTTCACATTGACAAATACAAAATGATAATTCCCACCATATATTCTCTTATAATGTTTTTCACAACATCCCCTCATTATATACCTTCCATTACTTATTCCATATTAATATATCAATATATCCATAGTGATACATTAATTTTAATATTAAATGGGTACTAAATATGTTATATTTTATATAATAATTTTTGATAGAGTTAGCTCATCAATGTAAATTAAGCAATGAAAAATTGAAAGATTTTAATAAAATCTATGAAGTATCAACAATATGTTGATGATGAATAAATCATATTTACTCTAACCATTCAAAAGTCAAACTAATCACACTTTCTTTGAGGGAAGTTGTATTCCTTTTCAATGATTAAATTTTCACATTTTGATTTTCTTGAACATCTTTTGCAATTCCTACAAAGTGATCAAATCGATCACAAGTCCCACAAATTATCGTAAACAGTTTTGGGTGTCAATATTTTCTCATTATGTAGGATGAGAACCCTTCGAATACCCAAAGATTACAAAAACTCACAGTTGAAGAATACTGGTATGTATTCCATAAATCACTAGTCTAAACTAGTCTATAACTAGAAACATAACAAAGCGGACACCTTATACACCCAACACATGAAAAATCGCGGAAAAAACCTTTTCATAGTGAAAGTAACACAACATGAAGCCCTACTTCCAAATGAAAGCGACATGTGTCTCGATCTTCTTCCCTTGTCTTCCAAATGGGGTTGTCTTATAAATTCAAATGACAATAGAACAAATTATTTCAATAAAAATTGTATACTTAAATACGTTCTCAGTTACCAACACACAGGTTCTGGGCACAACCAACGTATAAGGGATGCTAGCTAAAATAGGGAGTGACCTGTAAATGCCTCGCCGACTAATATTTCCCAGCATTAAAGAAAGAGAATAAACTTGTAAACTGATTAAAAAAAGCGTTTAAAGACTATTTCAAAAATCTTGGTTGTAGAATGTTTCAGAGTCAAAACATATACCTAATAGTGTAGATAAACATATGCGACTGATTCTTTATCCGCGTGTTTTCCTTCTTATGTATCCCTGGTATAAATAGGTCATTATACCATGAATTCAATCAACCTCATCCCTTGCAACACCAGTTGCTTTCATCAAAACAGCTTGTGCCAATTTACTTCTAAGCAGAAAAGAGAAATATAGTTTTTCGGGAGATTAATAATTGACGGCCAAAGGCAGTGGTTCTGGTTCATATCTCAAAAATGAAGAGTTCAATACATTTCTCGGTTCTAGGATTCCTGTGGTTAACGTACTCATTATTGACAGCTAATGGGCAGGCGAGTGGGCTGAAGGTGGGTTATTACCGCCATACATGTCCTCAAGCCGAATACATAGTGAAGAAAACAGTCTCCAAAGCTTTAGAAGCAGATCCTACATTAGCGGCTCCTCTTATCAGGATGCATTTCCACGACTGTTTTGTGAGAGTAAGTCTACATTAATCCATTTCCGCCATGAGTAGAAGTATGATCTGGTAGAAGAATATAATCATATGATTATCTGTGCAGGGTTGCGATGGATCAATTCTTATAGACTCCACGCCTGGAAATAGAGCAGAGAAAGAGTCGCCTGCAAATTTCCCTAGCCTTCGAGGGTTTGAGGTTATAGATGAAGCTAAGCGGGATATAGAATCAACGTGCCCTCAAGTCGTGTCATGTGCAGACATAATTGCATTTGCTGCAAGAGATAGTGCGTATAAGGTTGGTCATTCACTTGATCTCATTGCAACCACAAGCATTCCCGTATTCATAAATCCTAATTAAATTACACATATAATTAAGATATATCTAACTAAGCTTTTATCCCGTAATATTGTTTTTGCAGGCTGGTAAAATTAATTGGCAGGTCCCAGCCGGTCGCAGAGACGGAAGGATTTCTAAGGAAGAGGAGATCATAGGGAATTTACCACCTCCATTTTTCAACGTTCAGCAATTAACCGATTTGTTTGCGCAAAAAGGCCTCTCACAGGAAGACATGGTAACTCTATCAGGTAAGTTATACTAGAATTATTAAGGCTATGTTGCAGCAGGGGAAATTAATATCGATATTGACATTGAGAAATGAACAGGTGCACATTCAATTGGTGTGTCGCATTGTTCGTCATTCCGTGATAGGCTTTACAACTTCAACAATACCGGTCTTCAGGATCCCACTCTCGACGCTCAACTGGCTCGGCGACTGAGGCTTACATGCCCACCTGCTGATACTCCTGACCCAACCGTGGCTTTGGAGCCCATCACCCCGACCAAGCTGGACAACAGATATTATTCACAGCTTCACAGAAACCGCGGATTATTGACATCGGATCAAACCTTACTCACAAATCCCTCCACTCGCACTATGGTGAATACTAATATTAAGAGCCCATCAATATGGCGCAACAAGTTTGGAGAAGCCATGGTCAGGATGGGGAGCATACAGGTGTCCACTGGATCCCAGGGTGAAATCAGAAGGAACTGCCGCATTGTGTTGTGACCAACATATTCATCTCTCGTTGCTTTACAAGGATTCATTCTTTCATCCATTTGCTCGCTCTTAACACTTGGTACAATTCTTTTATTCTTTCATTCTCTCCCGAGTCAAATAAGACTGCCACGAGGGAACCCAGAGATTAATGCCATTCAATTTTGCTACCCCTAAATATACATTCTTTAATTATATGGGGTTCTTTCCTTTGTTCATTATATGGATTGGATATAGCGTTGAAGGAGTCGCCTATCTCCCTATTTAGATACTCGTTTTAAAGTTTACCTTTTCTACGTTTACTATATTATTTTAATATTGTAAATGTTTTACCCTTGTTAAATTCTTCTCTTATAGATAAAGACAAGTAATAAAACTAAACTCCTTTAATGTTAAACGAATCTAACATTACCTATTTCATTACTTATTTCTCACAACATGTATAGGCATATTAATCCCTGAATTATGTTCAAACCTAATTGAAACAATAACATCACTTAATATTTATGGCTTTTATAAAAAAAAATACAAGGAAGAGGCTTCATTTATATTGGCTGGATAGAATCCAACAAACTGTAGAGAAGAAATTGGAGCGCTTGTTAGAGACGTATAAATTTGTATGCGATGAGATTGATCATAATAATAATAAGTTGGATGATGATATTCTTAAGCAGCCAAAAGTAGTTTGTATGGCGACGAGCGCCTCAAAAAGTATGCTAAACATTATGACATTCTCCAGGCACTTAAGAGCAAAAATACTGGTGATAGAAGACGCTGTTAAAGTTTTGGAGGTGAAAATTATTCCATGCATTAGATCTTTCAATGAGCATCTTATTTAATTAAGAGATCACTTACTGCAACTATGTCCTTTAGTTGTTGAGTGTGAATCGGCTACCAAACACATCCCGAAAATATCCTTCTTTGAAAGATTAATAAATTGTGGGGTAGAGCACGTAACTATTCAATGTTAGAGAAAAATGAGGCCTTCCATATCCGCTCGATATCATATTTGGATCCTTTAATCTTCCAGGTTCATGGCGGTGTTATGAATTTTGAAGATAATAAAGGAATTAAAACAAGTGTTTTTCTTAGATCACAAGTTCCAAGAATCCAAGAGCATGACAACGAATGTCAACAACAAAACTAATATTAAGGAATCAATGTTAATTGTAGAAATTTTCCTCTACCATACCGAAAGGATATGAAAACAATGATATAACCATTTTGTCAATGTATAAAGGTCGATGAGTGAAATTCATTAAATACTCAAGAACCGTAATCTTAGCGTAACTCAAAAGAAAGGATTGATGCTAAAGCATTAAAGACTCCTAGAGTATGTTTTGTGGTTAAATTTCAAGAAGAGGAGTGAAAAACTAATATATTATCTCTTGTAAAGAGTAACAAAGTGGTAGAGGTAGTAGGATCGAAAGGAAGCATCGTGTTTCTCAAAGTTTTGACAACCAAAGATTATAGACGGGTGTTGAATGGCGAATGCACCAGGCCTTGTGAATCTAAGTTAAATTGTGGTTAGGCTTTCCCAATTCGGTGTCATCCCTTTGGTTATGATAATATAACTTTCTCCAAATATTTCCCCCAAAAATTTGAGGATTCATGCGGTAATCAGTGTACAAAGATATGTCATTTTCCCGAGGAATGTTCTCCATGTAATGCGCTAGTATCTAGGATTCACCCTTCATGTGGGCATCATATAGTGCGTGCTTTCTCCGATCTCCTTAATGATTCTCTGTACTATGAACCCTGTTCTATCAAGTTTGAGTGTGGTGATCAATGCTCCTTCATATGTGGAGGACCTTGTAAATGTTGTAGAGTAAAACTTGTAAAGAATATTCCTCTTGGTCACAAGGCAACGTTCGATTGTTGTGATGACCCTACTACCTTCTCTTGCATTGAACCCTATGTGAAGATTCTAAGACCGGTTACCAACATATATGGATAAGGACATGCAGATTATATAAGGAAGGAACCTCCCACATCCCTTGTGGCAATGAAGTATGTTGCGAGAGATCTACCGTGTGACCACTAGTGCATGGAAGGATGTTCGAGGGATATGTTAAGAGATATACACATTCCATATTATATGTTGCTTTTATGAAGTCAACAACACATTGCAATTTCTCGAAATATTTAGTTTCATTACAACACTTTTTATTACAACAATATTGGATGTAGAAATCACAAAGATGGAAGTTAAAAATTGAAGGTACTTATTTATAGAAGTTTTCCAACCTTTTAGCTACAAAAATATCTCATAAAATATTATAATAGATATTCCGATGTTTTGGATATGTCATTGCTAGAAGATCTTGAATGTAAAGAATTGCCTCCATGATCGATGCTTGATAGGATGTAAATTTTTTGGAGCGGGTGAAAATCCAGTTCATATTTCTCTAATGATTCTTTTTGAAACTAGAGTGTTATTTGAAGAAGATGTCTTTGCGCCGATCCCTTGAGGTGCTAGATGAACATTTTGTGTGCTCTTTTCATCAAAATCATTCTCATGATGATTATTCCTATAGTGATAGTTACTAACTTATCAATATGTGCATCCCATTCTTTTTCGGAATGAACTCAACATCTTTGCTAATAATAGAATTCTTTATAATGGGAATATACAATTTATAGACTTTTGATTTCTCATCTTTGTAACCTACAAAAATACATTTTTGTCCTTTATCATTTATATTATTCCTCCTCTCATTTCATATATGATTAATAAGCTACACATCCAAAAAATATTAAATGAGAGACACTATGTCTTTTTCCACTCCATACTTCTTGAGGAACATTTTCCTTCACAATTTGTGTGGGACATCAATTTAATATGTAAACCACACAAGCTACTGCTACATCCTAGTATCCATTTAGTAAATGTTTAGATTTCAACATAATTATAGCCATTTCTATAATTTTTCTATTCGTTCTTCCTACCAAACTATTCTATTGAGGTGTATACCTTGTCGTAAATTGCTTCTTAATAGCATTAAATCTATAAAAATTTAGAAACTCATTTGAAACATACTCTTCTTCTCTATCTGATCTTAACACCTTTATATAACAACCACTCTTATTTTCAACCATGGCCTTGGCTGACTACACCATACATGAATAAGGCACTCCATTGCTTTGATACTTGGGAATACTTGCTTTAGTGAAAGCATGACCAATAATTAATTTTGACAAAAGCTTGGAACTCAAAATTGTAGTGATCAATGTATTTGGAATGCTTGTTGTGGTGAATTCTTGAATTGAAAAAATCATATGTCCTTCTACAAAATTTTCTAAACCTTGATATTTTTCTTCTAAAACTGAGACTTTCATAGCTTCCTTTACATCTTCTATAGTCGACTACTTTTTTTTCTTCCAAATTCATCATATTTCTGACAAGTGAAGATCTCATCCTCAAATTCATAACCATCTCTCTCTTTCTTCATGGATACTTCCATATAAAATTTACTTCTTGTTGGATAAAAAATTTGGACTTGACATGCCTTCTTAAAATTCTCCCATGCTTCCTTCGACCTTGTTTTTATTGCAACCATAGTAAAAATTGCTGCATCCATAGTTTGTTGAATTAGAGACAATGCTTTTACATCCTCTTTTCTATTATGTTTCAAGACAAATTTTTCATCTAGTGACAATGCATTGTAGGTTTCCTGATCTATTGGTTCAGAAAGCCATATTCAAAAAATTCCCAAATCTCTTCTTAGCGTAGAAAAGGACTCCTTATGATAGAAAAAAATCATAATTTCTACCAATAGTTAGACTTGGTGGAGGAAATAAATTGATGTTTTCTATTTCTTGAAACCACATAATGAAAATAATAATGATGTAAGATCAACCTAGCTCGATACCAATTTGTAGGAATTATGTCTAACTCCTAACCTAGAGGGTGTGTGTTAAGGTAATGAAAATAAGAACAATATTATGAACACACATAGAATCACAAGAGAAACATACAAACAAACTTTCTATTGAAAATACTCCAAAGCACTTCGGTGCCTTTGTCTTTCTTTTGAATTACAAAGCTAAACCTCTTATTTATAGAAGTTTTCAAACATTATAGCTAAGGAAATATCTCATAATATATTATATTAGATATTCCATATATTTTGGATATTTCCTAGATATTCGTAAGATATTGCCCATATATTTTCTAGATATTCCCGTATGTTTAGATATTCTATATAGTATATTTTGTTATTTTTGAGGAGTTAATATTCACAATAAATGTGAATATATTTTAAATAAAGTTGAATTTCATAAAGTTGGAACTTATCTATCAAGATTAGATATTTCAAACAAGTTTAAAAATTCTTACTATGGTGACAGAACAACCTTTCTCTTTCCTTTTTATCCAGATCACCTAATACATCTTTTTGAATCTTGCAAATATTATTTCCCTCAAATCCTAAGATGGTTTATCCAACTTTCCATAAATTTCCTATGTTTGTGGGCTTGGTTTTTCTTAAAAAAATAAAATCATGCAACATTTTGTGGTAATTAATCCAACTATATATAGATATATTTTAAATCATCTCTTCTTTGATCCTTCTTGTAAACCTAGGCGATTACCTAGGGCGCAAAAATAGGGCGTCACTTTTTTTAAATTTTTTTCCAAATTTCCAAGTGACACTTGGCTTAAAATTTGAAAAAAAAAAAACAATTTGAATCGATATAAATGTGAATCGTGACCTAAATAATAAATGTACTTCTGCTCGACGTGCATTCATGAAAATCCGAGGCTCGAGCAGTAATCGAGCGAAGACTACAAGTGGAGGCGAGATGCGTGGAAAGACTTATTAACTTGATCCGTGGCACCGCAAACCTGTTCAGCCATTAGGTTGTTAGTAGTTAACTATTACAACTTATGGTTTACCTACGGCTAGTTGGCTTTGTCTTAAGTTTCAGAATCAAAGATTCTCATTCAGATATATCATATATATAATGTGTTGACAATTGTGCAGAGTGCGGTATATATAATGACCTACCCTTGACGACGATCGATAAATTATAATAGTCATCGCCTCATTGGTTACGGGTATACGAGGCTCAACTTTTAACTTTTACATTTTGATTTAAATTTTTAATTATTCTTATTATGTAATTGTTATCGTTATCTTATCACTTGTATTCCATTGTAGCATCATTAACACATTATCAACAAGTATTCGAGTAGATCGAAAATTATTGTAACTTGATAATAATATAATTGTTTTGTTGAAATGGATAAAACTACTTTCGATGAAAATATGTTCGAATTATTCTTCGGTTAGTGAAAAAATACACAATCAAAGTCAATAGGAGATGAATAACATAAGCATTCCTGTTGGAAATTATAGTTACGATATATAGATGATACAACAAAATATAGGTGGAGAGACGAGATGTTATAAATAATCAAAACTCCATACTCTTCAAAGATTACTTCATTAATTCTAACATTTTGATATGATCCATAAAAATCTATCTTTTGCATATGTTGTAATCATGACATTCACCAAGACCACATATGTTCAAGGAATTTTATAAAATAGTTGATCTGCATTGTATGCGCTTCAAAACAATTTCATACATGTGTAAAATTAGGACACTTGCAACTACATATAGAAATAAATTACATCCACTATGATTCAAAGGATGCCCACACCTTTCTCTAAAGATCCCATATTAATAGAGGCTAGGAGGATGTTGGAAATGGTTATAGAGTCAAGATTTACATCGACTAGTTACATTTTCTTGAAATTTTATAAGGACTTAAGAAAAACATTTCATGCATATCTTACTATTATTGCAGTCCATGAGACCATATTTGTTTTAGTCATTCTATTAAAAAATTTACATAAACTTTGTAGATATGTATGATAAGTGTGGAATCATGTACTTGATATGTAAAATTTTCAGCTAAATGCCTAAAATTATTTAGGTTTCATCCTCTTCTAGTTAGTTACATAGTCACTTCTAGAAGGTGTTGTGTGTTGATAATATTATGACACTCTATATTTAATCACTAGAATGTAGTTTATTGAACGCATTCTTTTTCTAATATAAAACAAACTTAAATCCTTGAAACCAACATATATTTTAAGTGTGGAAGTATGCAATTGGTATGTAGTGCCCACTTTCCTTCGACACTTTTAATATTGATTGTGATACTGCTGACTATATTATGGACATTATTATAGTTTTGATTTAGTATGGTGTTAGATGTCAGATCATGGATTATTGTTGACTCTGTTTCACATATGATGCATGAATGTTGTTAGAGACACTTTATATAGATGTTGACATGCTGTTGGACATGGTTATATATATTTATGGATGTTGTTAGGACATGTGATATTTGGATATATTGAGTAGACCGAGAAAATTGATGATGATATAGTTGTTGATGAAATTGTAAGTGATATTGTTGATTTTCTAGATGTTGTTGTGATTCATATATATATTGATGATTTTTATATTATATTTATATTCATTTGGATGTTCTGATATGGCCACGAGGCCGAAGGAGGTATTTGTGTTTTGCAGGTTAAATTATCACAAAAAACATCGGGGGATTGGAGACCAACCACATTAGAATTCTAGATGAATTCAACAAGGTCACCATGGCAACTTGTATTGTTCATGTGTGTGTGTTTTGATTGTTGTTAGGGATTCCCATGGGGGGATCACCTTTAAATATGACCAAGGGTTATGTGTATTTATTTATTTGGTTCCATTGTGTAGGATGTATGTGTTTTATAAGAGATGTGTTTCCCTTTTATTTAAATAAATTGTGGTAAAGTAATATGAGTAATCATATTGGTAAAAATTAAATAATCAAATTGGGACATAAGAAAGTAATTATTGGAGTTTTTGGATCTTGTATTAAATGTTGTAAGATAAGTGTAAGAAATGTGTAAGTGATGTGTAAGAGATGTGTAAGTTAATTTTGGAGTGTGAAACACTCCACCTTCTTTGAAATTCGAATTTGTCTTTGGAGGCTGATTTTGGAGGCTTGTGGGACAATTTAAACTTGTCCCATACCTCTTAAAATTACATACCAACCTTAACTATGGTTGGAGAGTTTAAATCTAGCCTTCATTAGGCATTTTGGTAAGTCATGTTGTATGCTTTAATTGCACTTTCTTACATGTTTTTAATTTTAGTCCCTTGGGGTGTGGGCTTGTTTTGGAGTGTGTAAGTAAGCTGTCATATTATTCACCCACCTATTTATTATGCATTAGAGAATGAAGTTGACCTTGGGTGTTGGAGTTGAGGATGTGTGAAGTGGCATCCTACATGGATCCACCTCATCCTCTTCTCTTCCCTCTTCTATATATTCAAATTCCTTGGCTTCTTTTTGGGTGGCTTCACTTTTATCACTTCATTTTTGGTGACTTGCTTTGGGTTTTGGAGCTCTTGCAAATTGGGAGAAAGTTGGAGATTTTTGCATGCTTGTAGATTGTTGATCTTGGACTGTTTTGCATTGGAAAGCTTGTTGTGTTTGAACCTTGGAACAAACTCCATCATGGAGAGGTAAGAGCTTGGCTCTTGAAAATGATCTTCTTTCTTTTTATGAATATGTGAATGGTTGTATGTTGTTATTGCTTGTTGGCTGGTTGGGTAGACTTCCTAGGGATGGTGTGGGAGAAGACTATGGGGTATTCTTGTGGGAGGCATAAGTGCTTTGGGGAGGTATAAGTGTGGAGGGAGTTGGGATTTGGGTTCCACCTTGTAAAAAAAAATAGCTTGCATTTCTTTCCTTGTTATGGGGTGCCATAAGAGATTAGGGAGGCATAAGAAAATGTGAAGAATAAGGGGTACTTGGGGAGCCATAAGGGCATGTCGTGGATTTGAAATGATATATATTTTGGCAGTTTGTTCCCAGGTGGTGGTACCCATTTCCGCTTGGGAGGCATAAGAACATCCCCCATAGTTTCTTTCTCCTTTGGCTTGCATGATGAAGCCTGAGTGTTGTTTGTTGTCTTTATTCTATGGTTACAAACTAGTTTTGCTTTGGAATATGTTTTTAAATGTGAAATTTGCATGTGTGTTTGTGGAAGCCTGTTGTTTCCATGAGTTGAAACACATTTCCTATTGCATTGTGGTTGGGGCTTAGGGGCCAATAAAGAGAGTGGCTTCCCCTTGTCATTGGATGTCTTGGTTAGGTGGATAGTGTTTCCTTTCACCCTGTTCTATTGTGATCAAATTGAAATAAAGAAAATGGATGATATTCATGTTTTTGTTCTAGAGCAAAGGAAAAAGATAGATTTGATAGTCATCATTGAGATTATTCCTTATTGTAACCTTTTCCCACTTGAAGTAGATGACATTGTAAATTATTGTGATGGAAATATGTTTTCTATTGACTATGAAAGTTGTAATTCAAAATGTGAAAGAGACAAACTCTTGTTTTTGTTTTTGAATAAATGTGGAAGAATTTGTATTCTGTATATTGTAATTGATAAAGGAGACAGAGTTTGATAGTCCTCTTGCGAAACTACTTTTGTAAACCATTTCCCCACTTGATATGGATGACAATGTAATATACATTTTGTGCTAAAGAGTTACTATGTTTTGGAAATGAAATCTATTTTGAATGTGAAAGAGATATACTCTATATTCTATTTGTAAAAAGGAATGTAAAGAGAAAGAGTTGTAATTGTAAATTTGTATTTGATCTATATAAATAGAAGTTGTTTACTATTATCTCTCGAAAGTGCACCCTGTAGAGAGATGGCTGTAGGTTTTCTAAGCTTGCACAAATGATCTCTCTCTCTCTCTCTCTCTCTCTCTCTCTCTCTCTCGTAGACACAATGGAAACACCTCAGGTCTGTTGGTATACCTATTTTGAGGTGAGTCTCCTGGTATCAAGGCCGGTTCCTTGTTGGTGTATACTAAACTACTTTCTGGGAGTTTGAGGGTAAAAGATAACTAAAAAAATGATTAAAACTAAGGTGATACACCAAATTTGTATGAGGGATTTGACTGAGTATATGCACAACTGATCTGTGAAGGATTCTTGATGCACAAACCAATAGTTTTTCTCGTAGAATATTTAAGGGAAAAACACTTGATTGTACTAAGGGAGGATCACAACAGTACTAATAAGTTAACATGCACATTAAAATTTAAGTAGAAAGGACTGAATTTTGTAGCAGGGTAAGGTGGTTGATTAGGGAATTTGCATTCACAAGATTAATTTAACATACACAAGACTGCAAAGTAACTTGAAAAGGTATAAAACACTTCACATTTGGAGGGAAAAACTAGCAAAATTTGCTTCAGTACTCCTATATCAAAAAGTCCTCTAGGAAGAATCCTTGTGCTTTACAAAGGCATACAATATATAGCAAAAATAAATTTCCCACCCTTCCTAAAAATAGACTAAGGCTGTACTTTCCCATGCATCCTAATTTTATCCTTTATTTAATAATGAATAAAAGGATAAAATAATAAAAACTAGAGCATGTAGTTTAAAAATAGGCATTAATGGCCTTAAATACAATACAGTCAAACTGAAATTGACTATTCTATTTTTAAGAAAAGAATGGGTGAATAATTTGCTAATAATAAAATTGCTTGCTAGGAAAGTTTCCCTCCTTTGAGCATGCAACTCTGTCTTCTTCTCTATTCTGTCATGTTGTGAAGGCATGCAAAAATAACTTCCCGTATTGAGAAAATAATTACAATACTTAGCAATATTTGTAAAAATACTCATCCACATATCAATCTGGTTGGGACCACCTTTTCCTCTTGATGCTGACACTCATTTTGTTTGCTAGTGATCACATGGATAACATTTGCAACTCTACTCAACCTCCTTGAAGTGGGGACCACCTTCAATCTACTTGGTTTGGCCACCTTGGTGGACTTAGCAATATAAAAGGGTCGACCATCTTGATTAATAGACATGACACATGCCACCACCTTTTGATAAATACACACATGTATATATGTGTTGGTCGTTGCATGCTTGGTAGTGTATAATTTGAAATTCACCTTTTTGGTGATCATTTGGCATAATGTGGTCGGATTTTGATTATTTGGAATAACGTACATGTATAAGGAGGTAAGTGAAAGGGTATTCATGAGGAAGAGGAGGATAAAACCTCAACAATGTGGATAGATCCCTTATATAATACCATATCACTAGTAGAAGAAGGTTTTAAAACCTATGTTCACCCGCACCATTGTCTACAAAGGTTTATTTGAAGTCGAATCATCTACACCTAAAGGGTTAAAGTCAAGTTGCCTTAATGTTTCATTGGTAAGTTCAAGAGAAGTCAACTTCGTCATCGAAATCCTCAAAGTCATTCATGTGAATGTTATTATGTGATATGACATTATCAAGAATATTGCTAGGGGTTATCGGTGGAGTAGTAGTTAATGAGATAATTTAAGAGGAACAAAATTTGTAGGTGGTAAAGTAGTAGGTGTCACGATAGGTGGAGGGACATAAATAGGGCGGCTATTGTGGGTGTAATAATATCAGTTGTGTGAGTGGAAATAGTAGGGGTAATGAAAGTGGTAGGGGAGGAAGTCGAGCAATTGATTGACTAATATAATATGTATCAATGCTATTGTATGGAATGCATTGTGGAGGTGGTATGGGCATAGAGGTAATGGGGTATATGCCACAATATTTGAAGGGTTCTAGGTCAGTAGTAATGGTGTGTTCATAGCCATCATGTAAAAACTTGACACACTAGTGGATAGTAGAGGGTACTGCATGCATTGTTTGAATCCAAGGTCTAACTAAACTTAAAAGAGCCATTGATAACATATAATTCGGTGAGAACAGTTTCAAGTCCAACCCGGATATATCGAGAGATAGTTCTTAGGTAGGTACAAGAGGTAGAATCATAACCTCGAATGACGGTAGCATTTTTTGTAATGAATTTTTTGCTAACACCTAATTGGTTTAAAAGGGAATGTGCACATAAATAAATAGCTTAGCCATTTTCAATGAGAACTCACTTGATACAAGTTATACTAACAATGAAAGTAATGAGTAAATGGGAACATGGGTTATTTTTAGTGAAATGTGAGGCATCGTAATCAATGAAAGAAAAGCACCAGAAAGGGGTATTTTTATATCAAAATTGCACTTCTCCTGTGACTTCGATCCTTGCAACAAAAATGCTGAGTGTGAATAATGCTCTGTCAAATTCCAAGTACATTCCAAATACGATGGTGATCACATCCTCTACGTCACCAAAGATCAACATCATATCTAGTTATATCCTTCTAGTCAATGTCACCTCTCGCGCTACCTATAAATGTGTTAATGATTTTGAACCAACCAAAAAAGGGGTATAATTATTGTGAATCTCAGGTGTTGTTGAGAGGTAAAGCTTCATGCCATAGAAAGAAAAGTTATAAGTAATGACCATTCTGATTGGTCACCTACTAAAATGATTACCTTCTTGTATAATCTCGATATTCACATTAATGAGACTACAATGGAGAGTCTATTAACCCTTGAGGAGAAGAAAAATTGGGTAGATAACTCTCCTATAAAGTTTCTTAAAATTGACAAGGATACCCATTAGCTGGTTATGTATGATGATCTTTGAATCTTACAATTGTAAATATATTCACCAGTGAATGTACATAAGAGATGTAGAAGTGTTTTGAATCATTTGTCAAATGAGCTTCAAAGCCATATCTCTGCTAACTAAGTAGCAAGTTACTGGATGCTAGAGGATACACGGAGGTTGGAGGTCAATTGGTGTCCTCCCGTCACCACCTATGATAAGGTCCCTTCATTGCTATTATTTTAAAGGGGACCATACCCCATGGTACAAAAGGGATGAAAATCTGATAAAACAAGAGCTCAAAGTGGTTTTTTGACCCATGGGGACCACACACTATAAAGATAGAATAGTAAAAAAAGGCATGGACAACCTACCAGCATAAAGCAAAACACAACCAGAAAAGAAAAACACTACAGTTATACATACGCAAATAATAGTTTCCCAATAACTACAACAAGGTTGGAGAAAAGTTATTCTTGAAGGATCATTTTTCTTATTGTGTAACATATTTTATCCATCAGAAACCTCCTCAACCGATTTAATAACGTAAAATTTTGAATCGGCACACACGTACTTTTTTCTCTAGGAAAAAGAGGAGGTATATTTTCCTTATCAGTACTATACACGTAAGTGATTCATCTTCTATTCTTTGTGTTACCTTCAATTAGAATTCATGTAAGTGGCATTTCTAGAATGGATTCGCCCTCACCATCCAAATATTCATTTGAATCCAAATCTTCCTTGACATGAAAAACCAAAAGTTCAGGGAGGGAATTTTTCCACCAATTATTTTCTCATTTTTATGCTTCTCCATTCCACATTCAGCAACATTATACCCTAAAGAGAAGCACTTTTTACACCTAAAAGTTAAACCTTCATAGTCCAATGGCTCAGACCATATTCTATTTTACACTTTTAGCTCAATGTTTATAGGAAGGTTTGTAGAAGTATCCAGTTCAACAAGGATCTGTCATATGTTGTATGGGAAAAATAAGTGGTTTCAGAGTCAATGAAGATAGTGTTCCCCAATACATTGCTAATGGAAATTAGAAATTCTCAGCTCCAAAATTGCAGGGGTAAATGATGCATCCTAATCCAAATAGGTTTTTGAGAGAATGATTTTGTGAGATGGTTAAAAAAAGGGAGCCATGGTTTTATAACAAGGTAATGTAATTTAAAGACCCATAATTTTCTCGCTATGATATCTTTATCCGTTGTTGAAGAAAAATCCATAATAAATATCCCTTTAGCACTGGGATAAAGATCTAACCTTCTCGAATGTAGTGGGATCTAGTATTTGGAGATCCATTCATGTAGATCTAGAAGGTGGGCCATAAGACATTGAATCTATAGATCAATGAATGCTCTTGGTAATAGAACTCATTTTCAAGAATTGTCTCTCTCAAGGTGATGCGGTGGTAATAGCTCACGGGGCCATTGAAATCCTACCCTATAGAATGTCTTTGAATGAAGAAGAGCCATTTTTGTCCCCCATCAGCAAATGAGTCAATTCCCACAACCTGTTTTGAGGAGATACCACTCAGAACAGGGGATATTGACTTACCACTACCAGTATATGAAGAAGAGTTGCTAGGGGATGAAACAAAGCTGACCACACCAGCCTTAGGAGTCAAAACCTTAATAGAACCACCAGTCTCTAAGAGCTTCAGATGTAGGTGTTAAGAGGAAGCACTGATTGCCATTTTTGTACAAAGAACTATGATTGGCCCTTCTTGAGCATTGAAACAAGGTGTCATGCACTAATAAATTTGCCACTGGCCATGGGAGCCATCGTAGGGAGGATATAAGGTTCGAAGCAAGTAGAAACAATAAGGGTTCACAATAGCCATTATGTTATCTATAATAAAATCTTTTAATAATAAACACTTTTATTATACCGAGATATGAACTGGAGTGGTAGAGGAGGAGAAATTTCTCATTGAGTAGGCATGCTATTTTTCAGTAAGTATGATTTGGTGGTCGGATTACAATAGAAAAAACTTTTCTAAAATGGGATTTTGTCCAATATCGACCCTCTGAAATTTTAGGCTTTCTCGATAAATAGTTTATGAGATTTTAAAATTTAATTTTTTTCACCTTGCAAAAACTACGGACATGGTAGCCATTAAATGAGATTTAAAATTTTAGCCATGGTTTTCTCCTCTGATTGTGATTAAAATTATATTTTTAATATGGGTTTTTGTTTCTTGTTCGAATGGTGAATTTTCTCTTTAAACCGATTCTTTGGTTTATTTGAAATATGATGTTTGTCTTCTTTGTGCTAAGAGGGAGATTTATTTGCTGTGAATAATATATGTTGGGGAAGGAAGATATATTTCTAAGGTTTTTGTGGCATTTAGAAATGAATAATCCAGTAAAAAAATGGTTCATCGATTCATGCACTAGTTTGCAAAGATATATCAAATTCTTCATCTCACGGCAACGAGGGTTTTGAGATGCATTTCTTCATTTATTTGAATATTTTGATCATTACTTCATCTAAAATATATGTATTTTCATGTAGTGGAGAATTTTGTGTCCATGGCGGAGCTGGTTTAGAGTAGCAATGGTGGACTGGGTATCTGTACAAGCATGAATAAAGCTATGCGAGTTGGAAGTTGTGAGGAATGGAAATGGAGGGAAAAAATTCTAAGTGTTGGGTGTAAAGAAATTTAAAAATGCATACCAAGAGTGGTGAAAATTTTCATGTCCCCCATGTCTCTTAATCTTAAGGGATCAAAAGGCCATCAATTTACAAATTGCGCCTCCATGCGACACTTGGCGGGCATCCGATGATTGTGCATTTGGCTCTGACTAGTTCTTACGGGCTTGAAACTTACACTATAGAGGGTCACATTGATGAGATAAGGGCCACAAGGAGATGGGATAATTTTCATGTCCCTCATGTCCCTTTCCCAAATGGAAATTTTTTTCATTAGTTTGCACATCGCGCCAGGTTGCGCCACTTGTCACGATCTAAATGACTGAGGGGATAGGCTCGAGAAGCACCTAGGGACTAAACTAGCGATGCGAAGGACCCATGGGTGACCAGAGGGAAAATATGGCTGGTCATATTTTATTGTCCCTTATGTACCTTTTCTTAAGGGACATAAAAAAGTGTGAGTCTACTAGAGCTGACACGTGTCCTCTTCAAAAATTTACGAACTGCTGGAAGCTTACTTTGAGGACAACTCGAAACGATGATAGCTTGAGGTCTCGATGGAATTTTTTTACAATTTTTTATATAAATTTGACTGAAAATTTCCTTATGAATCCAATGGTGGGAATATAAGATCTTTATTCCTCTATTTAAGCACTAAAAAAACATATTTTTGTTTGGGCACCTTGGCTGAGCATGGAAAAGAATTGATACAAACCTATTTCAAAAATTGTTGTGAAAAATATGATTTCACTGTCTTGTAGATATCTAAATTCCATTTTTTATGATGTATCATTTATCTACTAACTCCATCCATCTCTCCTAGAATCACTTCTCGAAGTTCAGGAGCTTTTTTGGCCTTGTGCCCGCTGCAGCCCCGAGAACCCCGTCTCGATGAATCTGCCCCAAATCCTCCAAATGTTTCCTAAATATTCCAAAATATATTAATCTATATTTTTAGAATTGTATTTCATCTTTATGTTGAAATTTTATTCTCTTTCTACTCTAGGGGGTTCCACCAGTCCCGAGAAGGCCATTGGTAGCCCTTACCACAACTGCCCAAAATTTGCATTCTTTAAGAACTCCTAAAATCACCTAGTGGAGTTAACTTGAATTTCCTAATTCACCTAGGAGAATGAGTTAACATCCAATGTGAGGTAATTAGATGACTGTGGAAGGTCGGTGCTAAAAATGGGTAGACCTGAGGTGTCTTGGAAAGGTAAAACTTGAAAATTTTGACACGGGGCTATTTTTGTCATGCTCAAAATTATAAATTTTCCTGTTGCACATTTGCATGACAACAAATGGATCTTTCTTGGGGACATGACATGGATATAACACAAAAAATACATGGCATGAGGGATCCTAGAATCTCAACTTTACAATATAATGACCAGTTCCTTATCCATTGGGCCTTACGGAGTCATGTACAACTTACAAGAGAGAGATAGCCAAGAAGAAAACACACACACACACACACCAAAAATGACAAAAATAAAACACACAACACACACGGAAAGGAAAGAATAGACACAATAGAAATGAAAAACACACCTAACAATCACCTATGGGAAAAGGCTGGGGAAAACCCACTTTCACTGAGGCACTTTTCATTTCTCAAAAGTTACCCCTGAGTGGGAAACATTGAGTGATGTTGTTATGTGAATCCATTGAATGGTTCTAGAAAGTAGCCTCCTCTCCTTAACCATTTATGAAACTTGGGTGCTTTTATGATTGTCTATGTTGTTGGTAAGAGTGAGTCCACGTGAGATTTTTGATGCCCAGGCCTTCACTTAGAAATTCCATTTCCTTCACTCCCTTTGAAATAGGTTTCATAGTGCTAGTTGCATTCCATGTTTATCCACATAGTTGATTCTTCATTGAGCATCTCATTTCTGCCCCAAGGCTGATTTTCGTTCAAATTTCTTGAATATTATGAGTTATTTTCTTTCCTAGGTCTATGCTCATTGACATATTTTCCATGAGAAACCTTGGATTTTTCCTTTTTCTCAATTTCACTATGAGGTGTTTGTATACTGTCTAGAGGACCAGAATTAACCTAATACCTATTTTATATGGCCATGACATGAGATAGGAGGTCAAGACATAGTTCCAGATCTTCCGTGTTTTCTGCCACATCCAAGATTTCTTGTACAGAGTCCTCTTTTGAAATTTCCAACGATTTGCTCTTTGCATTCATTTGAAGCACCCTCATCTTAAAGTTCAAGGAAAACATTAGGAAACATTTTGGGACTTATTGGGTCTACTTCTTCCTTGATTTAATTTATGCATCATGGAAAGAGTCTTCCTCTTCAAATGGAAAGATGATACTAAATCTACCCCATAGTGGATGCTAAAAAGCTGTTAGCAAGAAAAAAATTTTGGGGGACAAATTAGTGGGTTTTTTTGCCAACACTCTAGGAATCAAAGTCCCTCTACTTGAATGGTGCAACTTTTGTATATGCATGCATGATTAATGGTGATTTTTTTCTGGGTTGGCCCTATGGTTGGGGATCCAACAGGGACACTCCACGACCCCATGACAAAGCTAATAATGGTTTGCTAGGGAGGAATTCTCCAGGAGAGTGGGAAAGGGAGTGAGAATTTTAGATAAGAGAACTAATGCTGCAAGTAGAAAATCAAATTCTTGCATACATTAGTTAGAAGTTTTATCACATGCACTAAAATTAAGAAGAAACAATTATGCAAATAACAATAAGACCAATTAGAATTTAATGAATAGAAAGTATCAATAAATCCCTTAGTCAAAAAGGTTAGAAACTCCTTCTTCTTGTATTGATGCTCAAGAATAAATTGTACATAGTATGAGAATGGAAGACATTTGAGAATAGGGGAGAATGGAAGAATTTTCTATCTCTTTTCTCTTTTCACAAGGATCTCTCTCTCATGAATTCAAAAAAACAACTAAGAAGACCCTCAAATGAGGAGTGCATTGCAATTTATAGAAGAAGAAAAAGTCTTCATATATCCGGTGATTCTTCATATACCCCCCAATGACTCTTCGTATGTCTTGACATGAACTAAGGATCTTCACCTTCACGTTAACTCCATTTTTATAACATAAAGGTGACTTATTACATTAGGAACATTAAGAAATACGAAAAAGTGTAACCCCAACGCAAAATTAGAACTTGAGGAGAGAGAGAAAGTTGGGGGGAGAGAAGAGAAGAGAGAAGAAGAAGAGGAGATGTCACTCGTGATGAATTCCATTAGACCTTTTCGATGAAAATATCCAAATTTAGTGAAACTCTAAATCTTTAAACTCTTTGCACAATAAAAAGATTCTTCAAATTGGCTCACAGACGCCTTAGATTGAGTGTTTTAAAATGTTGTTGAATGTTTTTGCTGGTGACCATAACTTCCACCTTGTGTATGATATAATAGTGACCCAAACCATGTAGTGAGTGTCAAAATTCACTTGCCAAGGTCTCTCGAGATGAGTTCTAAAAGATCCATGAGAGATGCCAAAAATGCTTCTTCTAAAAATGTTATGACCCATTGGAAAAGATAGTACATTGAGGATATGGGAAATGAATCTTGGTGAAGGAAATATTCAGTGACAATGCCCATTCTATAAAATTTAATCCCACCATTTATTGACACTTACTATCCCTGGGAAGGACAAATTACTATTTTTAGTAAGTGTGAAAATTCTTCCCTAACTCCAACTGCAACTACCAATTTGAATGTTCAACTCTCAGAATGTTCTTTTTTTCTTCTTTGTTCAAAGAGGGAGATTTATTTGCCATGAAAAATATATGCCACAAAAGGAAGATCTATTGTTGTGATTTTTTTGGCCTCTGAAAATTAATAATGCAGAAAAAAATGGTTCATCCATTCATCCACTAGTTTGCAAGATATATGAAATTCTTCATCTCATGACAATGGGGGTTTTTAGATGAATTTCTTCATTCTTCGTTTATTTCACTCTTTTCATCAATCCTTCCTCTGAAATCTATGTATTTTCATGAAGTGAAGGATTTTGTGGCCATGGTGGAGCTGGTTCAAAGCAGTAATGGTGGACTGGGTGTCTGGACAAGAATACATAGAGTTATGGTAGGTTGGAACCTGTGAGGAATGGAAATTGAGGGAAATAATGCTAAGTATTGGTTTTAAAGCAATTAAAAAATGTATTCAAGGAGTGGGGTGCATTTTTATGTCCCCTATGTCTCTTAAGATTAAGGGATGAAAGGATAATGTCCCCCTCAATGTGAAATTTCCACTTATTCACACCACACATGAACAATAGGATCAATGAAATATGAAGCACATTAAAATTGGAAATATGAAAACACAACGGAAAGCATAATGTAAAAATTGAAAGAAAATAATCACACCACAAACATGTCACCACAGTTGATATGTGGCCTCTTCGTTGGTGACTAGCGAGAGTCGCTGATTGACCTCCTTCCTTCGTCCTCTAGTTTGAAGTTGTTAACTTATAAAGTTTGGCTTTTGAGGATCAATGGTTTCCAGGACATTGGGTAAAACCGAAAAATGCATCTGTAAGAATTTTTTTGTTTTTATAATATTTGAACTCTTTGAATTTTTGGCAATGGACCCAAAAAGACTTGAAAAGAAATTGATAATGGAATTTGACATTAATGATAATATTTTTCAAACTTATGTCTTTTAAATATAATATCACAATACTTGACTCTTTTACGAACTTGACTATAAAGACTCGACAATCTACTTTGACTCAAATGACTACACCATTTAAAAGATACTCTTTATAAAACCTCAAAATTAAATGAACCATTATAACAACACAATAGACTCTTTTAACATGTGAATAATTTTTGTAAAGATTCTTTTGACAATATGACATGAAATAGACACTATATTTTAAAAATAACCTTTGTGATTATAAAATGGCACTTATATAATACAAAATGACTTGAATCTAATAGTTACTTAAAAATAGTGGTGAAAAATAATAATAATAATAAACTTAACACCCATATGGCTAACTACATTACCTACAAACTAAATATAATTAAAAAAAAAGCAAATCAAACCTTACAAATATTGACAGATAGATGTGACGTGGCCATTCAAGGAACTCGGTGGGTTATTTTGTTCACAAAAATGTTTAGCCTACAGAATATGCACAAGATTCTTAGTGACTGATGTTGAGTAGATGCACATGTAACAAAATTTTTAGGAACATGGATGTAAAATCTCATTGGTTGCTAAGGCATGAAGAAGAATGTGACTTGGTGGAGAATATAATGTGTTTGAACAAATGACAATGTAAGAATTCACCAAGTAAAACAAAAGTAGCAATGAAAAGCATGTCTAATGTAGATAGACCAATGCAAGGTTGATCAAATTGAGAGCCTAGAGTGATATCCTTTGAAATCATTGATTTTATGTTTGAGCCGAGTAATTCACCATATATTTAAACTTCTTATAGAGATCAATGGATGCAATGTATTCAAAACATATGAAATTGTCAGGTGTTTAGAGATCATAGGTGGAATGTGATTGAGAAAGGTATTTGACAGTGGAACGTTGAGAAATATTCAGCTCACTTTGTATGAATAATAATGAGAACTGGTAACTAATAGGGAAATGAGATGGTTTGTATGGAATAAGTGTAATGTTTACAAACACAATAGATGCTTTTGTATAGATTTTCAAAAAATATGATATGAATTTTATACCTTTTTCATAGACCCCTAAATAGAGAAAAATCTTATCACGAGAGAAGTTACATAAGTTAGGATAGTGAGAAATCAAAATGGATGCCCCTTATTATTCTAATCCTTCATCTCATATATAGGAAATGGCGTCACTCTGATACCACATGAAATTACTACACAAGTCTAATACACATAATAACAATAATAATTAATCACAACAAAATAATCTTCATTATATATGATTGTCTATATCGACATATTATATATATATAGACCCATGGGGACACCTTGAAGTAGGGGTAGAACTTCTCCATACGGAAAAAGTAGAACATATCGGGGTGCTCCAAATGTGGATCACTTGGTGAAATTAAGGACCCAAGCCCACCCACATGTCCCACTTAGAGAAAGCGCTCCTCCACTACTCCAATTCATAGCTATGGTATACTAACATCGTTTACCGTACAATTTTTTTTAATGGAGTCTTGGCTGATAAGTAAAGGCTGGGCATTTACTAAGAGAATTTCCAAGGTTCAAACCCCATAGGTAGGGCTGAGTGTGAGGAGTAATCTAACCGGAGTCACAAATGTGCTGCAAAAGTAGTCCGACCAATGTCCATGAGTGTGTGCAAGTTTTACAAAGGTGGTATGAAACCATGCTCTAGCTGTACAAAGGTAGCATGAAAATTGTGTACTTGGTGGTCCCTTCCTCATACTAGGCTAAATTTTACTGAGGCTAGGAGACTGAGCTTAAAAATGTAAAATGTAATGATTCCTCATAATACAAAATAATATATATATATATATATATATAAATATATATAGGAGAATGTATTCTATATTCTACGATATTAGCTGAACCATAATATCCTCAAAGATATCTCCAAGCCTATTATAATAACAATACGTTAATCATATTGTTATGCTATTCCAATATATTAGTTTTATATAACAACTCATTTACATCTTCACACTAATGTAATATTATAATTATTACATTTACACATAGTAATTACTAGCCCAATGTGAAGCACTATTAGTATTTCCTAACAATGTAAGGCTAAAATGTGTCTTAGATTCACCCTGGTTTTCACTTCTCCCACTTATGTAGGTTTTCCCCCACATCTGCCAAGCATTTTGAACAAATAATCCCTTCAAATCAAAACAATAAAGTATATGTCTTGAAGGCTGAATCCAAGTTTGGTGTCTCATTTTTCCACACAGGATACATGAATTCCTCCACGTAAACATTCAAAATAAATTGTGTTGCTGTAGATGAAACAAGTCAAAATAAATCAACAACATCGAGCATGGGCAAAGCAGGTCATGCAAACAGAGGATCCATTCACCAAATGTCTTATGAAAAAAGAGACAAAATTTGTTTGCACACATCCCACTCAACATCTACACATACTAGATGGTCACTTCATGATACATTGATGGTGTTGTTTTCTGCCATCCCTACACACAGACAAAGGAAGAGCTATGATACAAATTTTGGGAGAAATATTAGATTTTATTCATTGCAAACCAAGGAAAACCAAAAAATATATACAAGTAGACAATGATGGTTATAGCGGAATCGTTGTTCACTTAGATGCCATGAAGGCATAACTAACCAAGTTGGTTTACAATTGGCTTATAACAATGTATTATTTAATTTTGCTAACAAGCCAAACATCTCCATGTTACCAAATTAAGAGGACAAATGGTGTCTACCCAACTATTTGTACCTACTAAACACTCTCGTAAGAAGTTCTTGGGCCTCGTGAAATTTGTTACGAGTTAAACTCATATCTCTTTGCATTGTTTGCATTGCATATGAGCCATAATTGGTAGAATATTGATGGTTAGGAATAACTTTTGTTGGGTTAAGAAACTTATTCATGCATACCTCACTTCCTGAGTGATTTCTAGAGTTAGTTTTGGTTGTTGCCAAAAATAAACACTCTTGGACCTAACCTTTTTGTGTTTAAGAAATGAAGATGATATGCATGTTTAGATATAGGTAGTGCGAGAGAAAATATATAATTCTAATAGTGGAATGCATCCTAGAATGAGACATAACTAACCTGAATTGTAACATTTTGAGGCATAACAACTTTAACCATACTTCTGTAAAGGTAACATTTATTTAAGTAATAAAATGTAATGCTTGCACATGTGACAATTGTAAATATTTGGTATGTTAGATTTTTATAATGTAAGTGTTGGTGTTAAGTGTCTTTTTATTAGTTCAATGGTTCTTTTTGTTGCGTCACATGATATCAAAAAAAAAAAAATTACACGTTTTCGGTTACATTTTGTGTGGTAAAATAGTGGGCATGACAACTCTGAGCTATAGTAGGTTAAATTATCATCTTATAGCCAATGAGAACTATTACAACTACACTTTTATAATGTTGAAAAAATATAACCATACATATTTTCCAAAACATGCATATGCATATTAATACTTGATTTATGTTTAAATCTAATCAAAACTAATATTATTATGTCAACATGCATAGGTCCTAAGTATAAGAGATCTACTCAAAGAATATTTTCTAATAATACCAACAACATGTATGTATGAGTGGTTTCTTATATATGTCCTCTTTTCTTTTATATTGTAAAACCATTCTAGAAAACTCTAATTGGTGACTATATAATAAAACAGAATAACTATCAAGAAAAAAATGGTATAGGAGATTAAGAAAATTATTTTATGGCCTTTGAAACTACCATTTATGTTGTGTTGATACTTCTCATAAAACCAAAACTTTATATACATAAAATGCTAAACTTATGTGGTGATACTTAGTCATTATAAGGATCATTCACCTCCTTCAAGATGTAATTTTTCCATTTGCATCTCAATATTTAATCAAACATGCAATACTTTTCTAATATGCCTCCTCACTAATATTTTTCATTTGAGAGAAATTTATCCTACAAATGAATCAAACTTGGTACCACCATATATTATAAGTCTAATTGCTATATTCTTAGTCCCATTGCTTGAATTTCAGTCTTGATTGCATTGTCCATATTCTAAAATAAAATCCACACCAATCTAAATAAATCCACTAACCACAATTATCTTGCACAAAAAGTTGTAAAATTTCACATCTGTCATGGAAAAAATTGCGAAACATTTTTTTCTTCTAAAAATAGCAATTTTCTCCAAATCCTTGGAAAATTCAATTTTTTAATTTGATATATTTTATGGGTCATTACGTTTCTTATATGTGACCGTTAATGGAAAACTATACATATATAAGACTATATAAACAAGTAAAACACAATTAATTTCTCACGAATTAACTTATGTACTTAAGAAAGTACATCCATGTCATTTGAAAAACATAATCAATAAAAGTGAATCAATATTTATTTCTAGAAGAAGAACGAGTGGGAAATAACATTTGATCACGATGAACCAACTCGAGAGGATATTTTTCATATTAAACCTTTCATTGAGGGAAAGGATTATGGTGTTTTTTTAATCAGGAATCTTAGTAAACCACTACAAATACAAGAAAATGTATAAGTGTTAATCACTATGTTGTGTGTGTTGGGTTGTTCGGGATACTTTTTGTTGAGGTGTTCAAAGCATTCATACCACAATTTTTGCATAGATTAATAGTGAATAAACATGTAGAGGTCTCAAATATATTAATAACCTAGAGACATGAATGATAGTCAATCACCTCTATTGAACTACATCATGCAAATCCTACAATTCTCTTATTATAGCAATAGGTGGAGAAACATTCACAATCTTTATAGTAATAGAATTATAAATGTGATCTCTGTAGAATGTAAATTAGAGGAAAATGTTTATACTAAAATAACATCATTGATGCACCCATATTGTGCTTGCATAGTGTTGGATTTTAAAACATCCACTCAAGAGGAATTTTCACATATAATATGAGAAGTTCTACAATAAGAAAGATAAGATAGAAGATTATGAAAAAAATTAAATGGTTAGAAGAACCAAAAGTATATATCCTTTTATCATTTGATGTAGAGTATGAACTAAGGGAGATTAGTGATGATGCGAACTATAGATAAATTATTTTTCCTCTAGATCTCTACTTTCCAATCCTACTTAATAAAACTAAACATATCAACATTAATTCAAATAATTTTTGTTATAAATATAAATCCTCTTCCTATTTGTATCTAAAATATTTATTTATCATGTTTATATGTCTAAATTATGTGAAGAACCAAGAAAGGTGTATATAGAAGAGGTAGTGACACTCAAAAGGTAGCAAGCTAAAAATTTCAGATCATATCAGCCTCAAACTCAACCCAATAGGCCTCCATATCAGCATAATAGGGTACCTATTCAAGCTGCAAATTAGAATCAAGTTAGGCCTCCTGCAAATAGACCATTCTAGCCTTACAATCCCAATGTTACATCCACATCTAGAGCCTTGGTACTAGTGCAAAATAACATGGCTCAAGAATACAATTGGTGTTTCCCATCCAATCAACCTCATAACCAGTCAATGTGTTTCAATGGTGCACTAAACCAAGATCTAATGGTAAAAACCATTGGTGTGTCCCAATAACTAGGCCTAGAAGGAAATCAACATTAGGAAGTAGCTCAACAGTAAATGAGACCACACTTTTCAATTGGTAGGTTGAATATTTCTATGGTATGAATCAAAACCCTTCTCAAAGTGTAGCAGCGAATACATGGTCTAAGAAAAACAATATTGGAGAAGGAAAATCATCAAATTCAAATGACCCACAACCCTCTATTACTCCACAAGGTGCTAGCAATCAAAGTGTAGCTCTTAATGTGCAAAGTCAGCCCAAGCCACCTTCTAGACCAGCTCAAGTGTCGGTTGACAACATCCCATGTGTAAGAGAAGAATGTGCAAGGCAAGGGGCAACAGAGAGATAACTCACCTCCATTCAACATCATTGAGCATATGAAGAAAATGAATGTAAACATCTCAATGTGGGAATCATTTGCTATCCCAGGACAAAGAGACCTATTGCAAGCTGACTATGGTTGATTGGTCAGCATCAAATCAACCACCTAATCAACAAGAAAAGGTGCTTACTAATGCAGATCAATAAGGAGAAAATAAAGGAAGCCATCAAGGTAAAATTTTAAAGCCCCCACCATTCTACATCTCATTGATCATAGGATATAAGTTGTTACATAATTACATGATTGATTCGGGAGCAAGTAGCTTCAGTCATGCCAAAACAAATAGTTGATCAATTGGGCCTTCAATATGAATTCATCTACAAAGGTGTGGTGCAATTAGATGGGACATTAGTAACAACAGTTGGAGTAATCAAAGATTTAAGCCTCACATTGAATGTATGTCCCAATGTGAATGTCTTGCAAGATGTGTCAGTCATAGAATTGCCACCACTCTTTGCATTGTGTTTTTCAAGGGAATTCACTACTAAAATTTTAGGCTATTTGTCTACCGATTGGTCACACATGATATTTAGAACAAGGTATGGAGCTAATGCTACAATCAGATATGAGCCTATTGAAAAATTTCATATTGAGCCTCACACACCAAGTCCAATCAATGTGAATTGTTCAACATTTGATCAAGAGGATATTCCAAGCACCTATGAGGTAGATACTAAGGTCAGATGCATCCTAGAGTTAACTCCTTATGAATGGGAAAACAAGAGGCATGCTTTTGACCCTTATAAAGAAAAGTAAGAATCTGAATTAGGAGTCTATTATTTGCATGAAGAGAATCATCCTCTCCCTAGCATCACCAAGACAGACCACAAGGATGATATATGGAAGTATGGAAACTATTCTTTGATGGCTCAAGGAGTAGACAAGGTTCCGGAGGAGGAGATATGATCATTTCACCACAAGGTACACAATATTACTCAGCTTTCCGTTTCCAGTTTGCTTGCTCAAACAACATAGCTGAGTATGAAGCCTTAGTTCATGGATTGCATTGGGAAAGAAAGAGAAGCATAAAAAATTTGCAAGTATTTGGTGATAGCGAGTTGATTGTGAACCAAGTTAGAGGACAAAATGCTGCCAAGAATGATATGTTGAAGAACTACAAGAATCGGTATGGGATCTCATTGAATATTTCAAAGCTTTTAGCATCAATTCCATCCCAAGAAAGAAGAATGAAGCAAGATAGATTGGCAGTGATCGGGGTAACATTTGATGTTGTAGAAAGTAACAAAAGTGAATAATCTCAACCTCATATCAAAGTGGTTCTAAGAATAGTTGTTCTAGATAACAACACAAGTCGGAAAGTCTTTGAGAATGATCAAAAATTGTCAATTTTCTACAAGAAGAAGCGGAGTTCTCTGCTAGGAACCAAGACAAATTGGAACATCAGTATGGTGACCAAGTGGTGTAGCTGAGAACTAACAGATTACCAAAAGGTCTTATAACTTTGGAGTCAATCTTCAACCCAAATGATTAGTTCCGAAAGGAGAAGGAAAACATTCAGGTAAAGGGTGAAGATTCAAAGCCCATTTCAGTAGATGAAGGCAAGACATTGCAAATTGGAAAAGTAAGTACCCCACAAGAGAAATATGATTTTTTCAACTTTGTCAAGAATTCCTAGATGTCTTTTCTTAGACTTATAAGGATTTAAGAGGTTTCAACCCAAAGTTAGCACAACATACTATTGATCTGGATCTAGAATCCAAGCCTATCAGATAGAGGAAAAGGCCAGTGAATCCTCACATTGAACCTCTCATGAGGAGGGAGTTGAATAAACTAATTGAAGCTAACATCATCTTACCTATCAAGCATTCAAGTTGGGTTGCAAACTTGGTACCAGTTAGAAAGAGAAATGGAGAAATCACATTGTATGTAGACTTCCATGATCTAAATAAAGCATCACTCAAGGATCATTATCCACTTCCATCAATGGAAAAAATCTTGCAGGTTGTAGCTGGTTCTGAAAGGTTTTCATTGCTAGCTGGCTACTCAGGCTATAACCAAATAATGGTGAAAGAAGAAGATCAGGTCAAGACAACCTTCACATGAAATTGGGCACATATGCTTATAAGAAGATGTCATTTGTACTGTCAAATTCCTGAGCAACATTTCAGCGAGCTATGGTTATGACATTCAAAGGCTTAATGAAAAAGGTAGTGCTGGTATATCTAGATGATATCACAATCTTCTCAAATAATGTTATAGACCACCTCTTTCACCTCAGGAAAGTATTTCAAAGGTGTAGAAGGTTTGGAGTGTCATTGAATCCAAAAAAGTGTGTATTCTTGGCACACAGGGAAATTTTTTTGGCCACATCATCTTAAAAGAAGGGTTGAGAATTGATCCTGAAATAGATGAAGCCATCCGAACACTTCCATTGCCACACTACAAGAAATCTCTCCAAAGCTTCTTGGGAAGCATAAAATTTGTTCGCAAATTTGTACTTGATTTCACCACTCTTTTGAAGCCTTTAACAATGATGTTTAAGAAGAGTGTTGCATTAAAAGGGACAACAGAAGGAAAAAAAAGTTTTTAGGCCATTAAGCATGCAATATCATAAGCTCCAAATCTTATCAACCCAGAATTTTCAAAGGGATTTATGATGTATGCTTTTGGAGGATCAAACATGATCTCAGCTATCTTGGTATTAATGAATAGAGAAGGATCAGAACAGCCCATATCCTTCTTCAATTAGGGCCCAAGATTAGAAGTAAGGTATTCTTTTATTGAAAAGCATGTCTTTGCTGTCATTAGGAATCTGAAGATGTTCAAACACTTGGTCTCAAACAATAAGATCCAAGTGTTAGTATCTCATGCTGGTGTCAAGGAATTTCTTCTGAACAAGGATTTTAATGAGAAGAGAGTAGGTTGGATCACTCGTGTAATGGAGTATGATATTGAAATCAAGGTGACCAAGTTGGTTCATGGCAAAAGTTTGTGTGAGTAGCTCACTTCTAAAAAACATCATGAGTCAAAAGGAGAAGAAGAGGTTGTCTTGTTACTACAAAATGATCATGAATAACTAGCTAATGATGTACCCATTCCATTTTGGACTCAAGACTTGGTGCATTATCTCTAGATAGGTTTGTGCCCTCCATAAATGAGAAAAGAAAAGAGAAGGTACTTGTAGATTACGAAAATTCCGTATGTGCTTATTGACGATGTCTTGTTCAAAAGGGACATCAATGATGTTCTATTGAGATGCATTGGAACATGTCAAGTTGGGAAGATATTACATTATTTACATGATGGTGAAGCAAGAGGCCACTTTGATCAATGAGTAACAACTCTCAAAATCATGAAGGCTGGTTACTATTGGCCTATGGTGTTTAATGATTACTACTCATGGATGAAGAAATGTAAGAAATGTGCATTCTTCACCAGGAAAGAAAGGTTAGCAGTACTGCTCCTTCATCCAATTTTAGTAGATCAGCCATTCATACAATGGGGATTGGACTTCATTAGAGTGATCAACCCAAATTCAAGTCAAGGCCACAAATGGATGCTTACGGCAAAAGACTATTTCACCAAGTGGATTGAAGTAGTGGCACTTAAGGAGGAAAATGAATCCAGCATCTTGGATTTCTATAAAGGGATAGTCACAAGGTTTGGTGTCCCCATTACTATCATATAAGATAATGTTTTGGGATTCCTTGGAACCAAAATCATTGAATGGGATGTCAAAAATGGTGTATACCTTAGCACTTCATCAACTATTACCCCAAGGTAATGGCCAAACAGAGTCAACAAACAAGAACATATTAAGAATCATCGAAGGACTCTTGATGAGAATCAGATAACTTGTCACACAAAGCTCAAATCAGCTCTATGGGTGGATAAGATAACACCTAAGAGGTATACAGGAAGCTTTACATTCAAAATGCTATACAGAAAAGATGTGGTTCTACCTATATCTCTTGAGTTATCAACATTAGCACTCATGAAGTATATAGAACTAGCTGAATTTGAAACTATGGAAATCAGGTATGCAGAGCTGATGGAATTAGAAGAAGCAAGGGAGCATACAATGAAAGCCATGGAGAAGGATCAAGCATTAATATAGAAGAGCTTTAGAAAGAAAGCTAAAGCCAAAATATTTCAAGTCGAAGACTTGGTACTGCAGTGTGATGTTGATCATACAAAACTAGGTAGGCATTCCAAGTTCGATGTCATATGGAGTGGCCCATACATGATCACCGAATACAAAGGTAGCAATTCCTTCTAGTTAGCTAAGTTGGATGGTGAAGAATTGAAGATTCCAGTCAATGGAATCGATCTCAAACATTGCTACTAGAAGGAGAATTTCTCACCCTTGTATATTTTAGTCTAAGATTTCTAATTCCTCCAAGTGCTTGTGCACATTGTTGCTATTTTTAGAATAGGTTTCATTTCCCTAAGTGCTAGTGCACGTGCTCTATTGCTTCTAGTAAATGCCTCATTTACAATTCATCATGCTTCAGGAAGGGGGGACTATTGCAGTAGATAGCTCATGGTTGCATGCAATAGTTGTAAATTTCACATTCAAACAAATGTAGAGTAGCCAAAATTAGATGTTGGGGAAACATTCATAGATACTTATCATTCAACCCATGGATCACAGTTGAAGGAATGGGGGAGACTTGGTTCTCATGTAATTATCTACTCTCACAAATCTTATTTTCAAGATTCTCTCATCAAGTTGAGAGTGCAAATAGCAGAAGCAAATGATGTTTTAGTGACTCAAGGATGCAGGTCTTCAAGTTTCAAATCAGATTTTAGATCATCAAGTGGACTCCATGCCTAATGGATTGCTGCAGAAAGCTGGTCATACTTCATCTAACAGTAGAGAAACCCGGTGAGTCGACAAATTGTTATCCAAAATTCACCCCTCAAGGTAATTTTGATAACCTGCATCATTTATTCGGGCTCGAACAAGTAGAAATGGTCCAAGGACCAAAAATGAGGTTTTGGGGGCCCCTTTGGTTTCTCTCTAACTTCCCAGTCTAAGGAAAAAATCCAAAAATTTAGAAAAAATTGTGAAAATCCAAAAAAATTGGCCTATTGTAGTGCAAATTGGTAAAATCAAGTAGTTTTATCCCGGATGGTCCGCGGGACATCGGGACAGTCGGAACCCGCAAAGACAAAATGGCCAATTTGTAAAGGAATCGGTTAAATCCAGTTTTTTTGTCCCAAGCCACATAGGTTCACAAAGGATGTCCGGGACCCACATCGCCGAAAGAGCCGCAGAAAGTTGGATTCGGAAAAATTGGGTATTTTTGGCTTTGATGATGTCCGTGGGACGTCGGGACACAAGTTCATCGAAAATCCAAAATCACCGCACCAAGAGAAAATCGGTGAAGTTGGGTCAAAATTTCCTAATTCACACATGGGATAGTTGGGGCACTAGGTGTGTGGGCCCCAAAAGGTCGAAATAGCCAACTACAAAGGAGATGAGGTGAATGCGGAGGTCAACGGCCATCATGGCCCGGTCAACTCAACTTAGGGACAAACGAGACACAAAAACTGATTTTCCCGATTTGCAAAGTGGGTCAAGTGTGATGTAGATGAAGTAGAGGTTTTCATCCCAAGTCACACAAGGGACATCCAAGACACCAAGACGTGATTTTACCAAAATGGCTGCATGCAAAGGAAAACAGTGCAAATCAGATCCCGAACTTCAAATGGCCATAACTTTTGACCCCGAGCTCTGATTTTCATGAAATTTGACTTTCTGGAATGAGAAAAATGTCCTCTATGTCAAAAAAATGGGCTAGGTATATGGAAATAAAGGAAAAATCTCTAACTTTGATAAAATTAATGTCAGGTCCCATTAAATAACATAAATGCTTATGAACCCAAATAGTTGCCCGCACTCGAGAGGCCATAAATTTTGCATTTCTCAACGAAAAATTCACAAAATTGGTACCATTAGAATCATGGCTCCAAGAACAATGAAAAAATAAAGAAATATGGAATTTTATGAAGAATCGATGGAGATTTTGTAGAAAACGTGCCTATTTCAGAATAGTTGTTTTATTTGGTAGTTGGGATGCATTCAATGAAGCATGGGATGACATTTCTCAGCTGCAAGTTATGGGACAGTATGGGGAGACTTTTACAAGAAACATAACATTATTTCACTCCATTTACTACCTTTTTCAAGTGGTTGAAGGATAGATTTTGGGATTTTTATTTTTCTGTCTCTCTCTCTCTCTCTTTTAGAATGCTATAAATTAGAGTGTTGGGCTCATTATAAAAAGAGGAGATAGTTTTGGAGTTGAAAAAAACTCTATAAAATTTGTTTTGTGAAGCCAATGTGCTAGCGTAGACCCTTGTAGTGGACTCCTTGCATGATGATCAAGGTGATTGAGGCCCTTATTCTTTAATAGATTGAATTGTGCATATTAATGAAAGTAATAGATACAAGTTTATGGATTTCTCTTCCCCTACTATGTTTGTTTGCATTCCTCTTGCCCCTTCAATCTCATTGCATATATATTGTGTCTACCTTATACTCTGCAAGGATTCATTATCATTGTGTATGTATGAAATGTTGTTATGAATGCATTTGCTAAATGTGGAGAACTATTATCACCCCTTCTAGTATGCATTTTTCTTCTAATTTTCACACATTGGAAGACTATTCTCACTCTCTCTTTTCTGGTGTATCACCACTTTAGTGTAGGCTTTTTTCATGCACTCTCTCTCCCTGGTCCCTTGGAAAGTTAGATTAGGATCAGATAGTTTTTCCTGCATTAGAGTAGATTGTGGTAGGTAGTTTAGGAGCAAGAACCAACTTTCTCTGGAGGTCTACCTCAAGTATAAAGTCCGACAACTTGGAGATATTACCCATGTTATCCAATCAAACTGTGAGCTCAAGCACACACACTTGTGCAAACCATAGGGTGTTGTGATTTGGTGATAACAGTAACATGTCTAATAAATATATGAGTATATCAAGAAGTTTATTGTAAGTTTTATCTCTATATATCATAAATATTTAAGCAATTTCATATTAGTTTACTATAAAAAAATCCATTGATAATGTGAAAAATGTGAAAAAGGATGTTGAGCAATATGTATTATGAGTGTGAAAACATAATGCATTTACATTTGGAACATTGTAAATGATTTTATTATCAATGAATGTAGTAGTACTACGTATAGGTATACTAGTAGTATTAATTACAATAAAAACATCTAAATGATTACTATAAGTACAAAGAGGAGGCTGAATAACTAAAAGTGACTAAATATAGAATAGTTCAAAGTAGTTAATCTAATCTAGGAGGAAAATATAACATACAAAAAAATGTACTAAAGTAATACGTAAAATAGAATGAGCGATTAAACTAGATGAAACTAAAATCCTAGTGTGTAATAAAGAAGAAGAAATGACTTAACTAATATCCAAAGACTCGGGGTAGAGTGTCATAGGTCCGCACAAAAATTAGGAACTGGGAACGACTATGTCGTAGTGCTAAAAATGATAGACCTAGATGATGTGACTTGATTGGGGCACCCATGAGTTCTCAGGTCTACTATCTGGGTGCCCTGGTCTATGTAAAAGCTTTAAATATGGTTTTTACAAGGCCAGAAGATATTTTGGAAATCATGTCTGTCTATCATCGCACTAAATTTTGTGTGTTCCACCAAATACTACAAATATGCCAAGATGGATAAATCACCTGTAAGACCACATAACAAACATCAAACCCTAAAAAATAAAAATCAATATTAAGGGGTCATCTGTCCTTAGTTTCCACAAGGGTGGACTTACTAATCGAGTGATGCACTACATCTCAGACCTAGTGTAGTTTTATGTGCAAGTGTGTGTGAATATGTCCTAGGTTTCTCTTGTGTCGGCCGCACTTTGTGAAGTAATGAGTAATAAATATCTGTAGAAAATGTAATAAAATGTGTGTATGGAATAGAATAGAATCCCTCCCCTATGAAGTGTGTGTTGATGTAGATCTCATAGCTTGTGTGTTGATGACGATGGAGCTATATAGATGCCAATGCAATAGATGGATGGAAATCTAGATGGAATGATAGTAGATAACAATGTTAGGTTGCTCATTATGGTATCATAGCTTTATATTTATAGGGTTCTCTTGGTCCAATTTCATAATTAACCCCGAAAAAGACTGACCTTCTACGAGATAAGGATGAAAAATGGCTAGAAAAGATCCAAGAAAATGTGAGAAAGGGCAAAAGGGACTAGGGCACCCCGAAATAGGACCAGGATGCCCATGAGCTCCCTTGTACAAAATATGGGTGCCCAGCTTAGGACTAAGATAATGTGAGATCTTTAGAAATGAGATGGATAGGTAGATGCGATTGTTGTTCGCAAAATATGAAATAAAATAATATAAATGACCAAAAAGATGGGGGTTAATTATTAATTTATTTCTTTGAGAACTTTTAAAATATTAGTATGAGATTGTGATAAATAATTGCGTAAATTACATGATTTTGTGACTATATTTGGCCCCTACTTTATGTTGTTGAGCGGAAATATCGATAACATAAAGTAGATAGAAATGTGTACTTGACGCCACTATAGAGTGATGAAGAAGGTGTGCTGAAGGACTAGACAAAGAGTGAAATGATAAAAAACATGGAGTGTGGAAACTATAGATGAAAAATGCTCAAACAAAAGTGATGAGAGTGAACCTAGGGCATAACACATATGTGTAGTTTCCACAATGTGTATCGTCATGGTTAGTAAAGCTTGTATACTATTGCGAGAATGTTGTTGTTGTTTTCCACATTTGATTGCTTGTTTCTCATACGGTTAGACCTTCAAGGAGAAAATGCCCAAGTAGTCGAGATATGTATGTATGTAAGTGTGAAAATGCTATGTAAAATACACATGTAAGATTAAAATATATATATTTAAATGTAAATGGAAATATAAAAGGAACATGTGTACTTGATCCATGTCAAGGAAGAGTGTAGAAGGATATCCTGTATTGTGAGTTTTTTTGGAGATCTCACACCACACTTGCTAAAGAAGTGTAGGGAAGAAATGCTTTGTGTCCTCCAAGCTCTAACCACTTCTGTTGAAATGTGTGTAAAGAGATCTCTACACTGCCTTGGTTTTTTAGGTGATCCAATGCCACTTCTCAAAGAAGTGTAGGGAGGAAATGCTCTGTGTCCTCTAACCTCTAACTGCTTCCTAGAAATGCTAAGGACACGACGTCTTGTACAATCCATTGTGTATGGAGTTCGTAGAGTAGTCTAAACCCACTCCCTAAATATAATTGAACTGAACAATTGTATAATCTTTATGTTAGTATGTATAACTCCTCAAATTATGTCCCCTTCTTTGGGTGAGCATGTGATGTCATTGATAGGAGACATGTGGCCCCAAAAGAGGGCCAATCGAATATATGCTGAAACCATGGAAAGTGCTTGGTAAAAACCAAGGTGCACACAAATAAGAAAGCTAGTGAAAGAGAATTATAAACATGCACATATAAAGAAAACAATGTGCAAGATGTGCAAGTAGTGTATAAGCTACCAAGCAAGGTAATTTGAACATGCAAGAAGAAAAATATGCTTCAAAAAGTTAGTTAAAAACATGGGACATCAATCATTATGTCGTAATAAATGAAAATCCATCATAGCTGCAAACAATAGACAAGTGTGCACACCAATCATAGGCCAAGTTCCACAAACAATAGAAAACAATGGTAGACAATGGAAGACAAGCAAACAAGTAGTCATTGAAACATGTAATCCTGCAAAACAAGTCCTGCACATAGAGCACCCTTTAACATGTTAAAGTAATAAAAAATATTTCAAAGCGTGTATAATAAAGTAATGTAAGATGCTAAGTAAAAAATGAAACAATAACACCTACTTTAGACAATTTTGGATGTCCCCAATGACTAGTATAGGAAGGGTAAAAGGTGAACATCCATGCTACGTGTAGGAATCCGGTATTTGTGATCACACTAAACAAAGGCATGAACGCGTATATTTGGATGGTATAGATAATTAGATATAAGAAATCAATCTAACATACGTAATAAAGTGAACATGTAAAACACTAGAAAAAAAGAATAAATGCCCCCAAGACAATGCAATATATTGTGGATGGATGGAATGGAATGCAAGATGGAATGATAAGAGCTATGTGACCCTGAGTGGATGGAGATGTATGTAGTGAGGTTTACTCTATTTCCCCCCTCAAAAGTAAATAATGAACTGTAAATGAAAGTGCGTCATCAGGAAATGGTCGAGTAGTGTATGTTGTGTCTAACGTGTTATGGTGAATGCGTATATGTAGTAGTGGTGATGGTATGCAACGTGTAGAAGAAATGTGTGTGGAACTTATAGCCTAAGTGTATATCACTGTGAGATGAATCGTAGAGTGATGATTTATCCCTAAGTGTATATCACTATGAGATGACTGGTTAAGTGATGATTTATCACTAAGCGTATATCACTATAAGATGAAAGGATGATGTGGTGATGTAACCTAAGCTACATACTACTAGAAAATGATGGAATAGGTGATGATTTATCCTAAGGCATATGTCACGATGAGATGAACAGTAAGGGAATGGTTATGTAACATATGGTGTATACCACTACAAGATGGTAGTGTAGGTGATGATTTAACCTAAGGTGTATGTCACTAACACTGGAAATGTCATATGAAAATAAGAAATGTGTAATAAATGTAAATTCCATTTGATTTATAAACCTCGGCAATTGAGTATGGACCGATGAACTAAAGTGTGTCATCAAGTAGCGAGTGCAACACATAGAAGACAATGTAGTATAGAGGACCAATTGATGAATAGGATTTGTAGATGTGCGGTATGTTAAAGGTGATGCTAAATGTGTAGGATGTATAATATGTAATGTGTAAGATGTAATGTAATAGGTGTAAATAAACTAGTAATGTAAAATGTAGTGAGGAAATGTAAAGCTAGACTGATATGTAATGTAACCTAGTGTAGTGTGTATAATATAGGTGATGTATAAATACACTCTACAAAATAACCTAATGGTGTATGTGATGTGTGAGGATGTATTATAATGTATAATGTAGAGTAAGTTTAGGATGGACTGTGTATGATGTGTGATGTGTGTGATAAAATGTAAATGTGTAGTTCCTATAGTGTAAAGGTGTGGGGATCAATGCATAATTAATCCCTAAATAGTCTAGTGTGAACCAAGCACAAGAGTGTGTCATCGGGTAATAATACTACAGTAAAAATAAGATAGGATGTGAAAGTATAGAAAATGAGATTACGCTAATGTAAAGTATACAATAATGCAAATATCGTGATGTAAAAATATGTTAGAATGAGTGTGTGGCTAAGGCCCGTTATCAAGTAGATAATTGTTGTCATGATCAAATATTACGATGTACCATCCAAACTTCATAAGTGATTGAATGAGGAGGTTCATAGAGGGATCCATCGTGGTAGAGTGTGTTGGTATCCAAATTGATTCTCCCTCCAAGGTTGATCAACATCACGAGACTAACATGATGCTTAGGACGTAAGAACCATGATATGAATTGTTTTGTAGCCGGGATGGGATTCGTCGACTCTTTTTCACTCATGTGTGTTAAGGAAATGGATAACATTGTTAGCATTAATTTTAGAATGTTAGATTTTAATACATTGTTAATGGATAGTTATAACTGTCACCCTCCTCACGTAGCCTATATATTTGGCTTGCTCTTTTGTTTGTAACACGCATTGAATAAAATCATTTGTCTGTGCCATCATTGGTATCAGAGCAACACCTTCCCAGTGTTGTCTCCATTGTAATCACGGTGGACGAAGGATTGGCACAGACCTGGTCTTTGCGTGGTTTGAAGTTTGGAAGACATTAGCACCCAACACCTGTAAAGCCCTAGCGAGCGATCTGCCGTGGAGTGAGAGTGGTGATTGAGAAGCAAGAGGAAGCGGCCTGTGTGGAGAGACTTTCCTTAGCATTGAAACTTGATTGAAGAACTATGTTTTCTTTCATCAGGACATGTGGACCTTGTGCATGGAAACCTGCAGAGTTTTTCTTTGGCATTTTGAAATAGCAATACTGACCTATTATGGAAATTGGTGCAGAAAACTTGAAGATCTTCGTAACTTTTGGCATTTGCTGTCTTTCTTTGGCAGAGTGTGGTAGCGTGGAATTTTCCTAGCCTTGTAGAGTCATTTGGAAGTTTCCTTTATTTCTTTCCTGAAAGGAGACGTTACATGATGATTTGCAAACTCTGCATTGAAATTACATCGACTAGTAAATAATAAGGAGGCTGCGTTGAATAAGAAGTGATCAAGAAGCATGCGTGGAAACCTCTAAGCCTGCACACCTGTTATGAAGCAAGGGAAAACACAACCTGCAAAACCAACATTACATGGAAGCAATGAGGAGGTTGGAGACTGTGTGAAACATGCAACATGAAGAGCTTGGTGAGAGAGGCTAATCTAGATAACCTCGCCACGTACATGTTACACATTTTTGATGCTGAGAGTGTTACGAGAAACCCTTCTACTAGGTTGCCTCTGAGAGCCCAAGAGGACACCACCGGCATCTATTTTTCCTTGCTCAATGAATTACTAAATACCAGCAACGTCTTATTTGATGAATTGGTGTGTCAAGGATTGTTCAACTATTTCTGGTTCGACGTGTGTTGTCAAGCGTACTGAATCCGTAAAGAATTAGAGTGCGGATATGATGAAGATGATGAACGTGAAGTAGAACACCCACAGGAGCATCCGCGTCTCACAGCACAAGCTTATAGAGTCCATCTTCATGATAGGTTTCTTCAATAAGCATTTGGAACCATTTTTGAACAATCAATAAATAAATAAAATACAATTTTGAGTTTTTGAAAATGTCTGCACCTCACATTTTGTTGTCAGATGCCCAGTTGCTAAAAGGGCCAAATTTAACCGCATGGAAAACCAAGATGTGGACGATTCTTCAGTTTGAAGATCTTTAGGGGATTGTTTATGGCATGGACACCCTCCCACAAACGTTGATCTGTTGGCTAAGTATGAAAAGGCCGATGCAAAAGAATTAATGCTTATCACTTTGAGCCTTTCTGATGAGGTTCAACCTCACATTTGGGAAGCAACCACTTCCTCTATGGCATGGGCCGCATTGTGTACCATCTATGAAGCTAAGAATTTGATGACAATGTTGCATCTTCATACAAAGCTTCACACAATGAGTATGCCTCGAGAAAGGTTAGTCAACCCCGAATGAGAAGCAACATCCACGAAGCAACCTTCTTAGCCTCCACCACAACGACCACCCCAGAGGAAACAAAACAACAAGGCGGATAGATGGTGCCACATTTGCTCCACGAATACGCACACAATGACTGCGAACTATTATTACAATGGTTACAAGCATAACAACTCTAGTGAAGAGAGCACTTTTGACCAAGGATATTCCAAGAAATCCCAATGGCATGATGGTAATCGAGGCGAAATGGGTCATATTGCTGCTCATAGAGGATGCCTCCTCCGATGAAGAGGTTCCGGACACAACTCATCCGGACATTGTCATAGTCTCGTAGACTTCGCAATGTCGAAAAGTGTCTAGTTGATTGATTCGGGCTACTAAAAAACACATGACCGGGAATAAGAAGTTGTTCCATACCCGAGTGACCGCCCACTTTGAGATCGAGTCACCATCACAGATAATCAAGAGTATATTCCGGTGGGGATTGGTGATGTCATCATTCCTCTTGGGACAAGAAGATGTACACTCACGAAGGTGCTATATGTTCAAGGTTTGACCCAAAATCTCTTGTCTGTGAGTCAGCTTCTTAATCATCGAATGCAGGTTGAATTCTTTGTTGAGAAAGGGGTCAAGTCCTACATCATTTCCTAGGGAGACTCGCTTATTCTCAAGCGTTTACGAAGGGCCATCAAATTTACAATGGATGCACACACTTCCTCTAACATTTCTCTCTCTCTTTAAATGGAAGAGTCCACCGCACTATGACACTTTCGATATGGTCATCTTTCTACCCGGGCTCTACATCACTCGGTCTAAGGAAATGGTAAGAGGGCTTCCTCCACTATCCCATTCCTTACTGTTTGCTCAAGATGTCTTGCGGGAAAACAACACAGAGGTCCATTCAAAAGAGCTCTTATCATTCTAAGGAGTATCTTCGGGTTGTACACACCGATCTATGTGGACCCTTGACATCTAGCTTCCAAGGTTTTGAATACTTCCATCTCATCATTGATGATTACTCACAAAAATGTGGGGTATATTTTCTCGAGATAAGAGTGAGGCATTTTCCAATTTCCAAACCTTTTACCACCACGCTACTGTGTAGTCGAGAAGCCTCTCCTTCTCCACCGCTCGAGATCGAGGGGGAATTTATATCAAAGAAGTTCTTAGCATACCTAAAGCAACATGGCATTCAATAATATCTGACTGCACCCTACACTCCCTAATAGAATGGGATTTCCAAGCACACAATAGAACTATCACAGAGATGGCTCATTGTATGCTCTCCACCGCTAAGTTGGAGGATTAGTTTTGGGCAGAAGCAGTCTAGACAGTAGTGTATCTACTCATCTGAGCACCCATGAAGATCTTGCAAAATAGGACACTAGAAGAGTTATGGACTGGTCGTAAACCTTCTATCATCATTTGAGAGGTTTTGGTTGTACTGCATATATGCATGTTCAAGATAAGAAAAGGAAGAAGATCGATCCAAAGACACTACCATGTATTTTCTTGGGGTATAGTACTACCTCAAAGGCATATTGTCTCATGGATCCTAAGATGAAGAAAATCTACGAGAGTTGAGATGTGGTGTGTGATGAGTCATCCTTTGACTCCCTGCCACACAATGGAGATCCAATACCGACCTCGTCACATAGATTGCTCACACATCTAGATGATGGGAAAGATGATTCTTCTTAGAGAGAAGAAGAGCTGAGTGGAGACTTATTCGTTTATCTAGGCACACTGGAAAACACATCTTCACATCAGCAGCAGAAACATCAACATCTAAAATGGGTATAGAATACTATTAGGGATGCACACTTGAACTCACTTCTAGGTACTTAGACGGGAGTTAGAACATGAAGTCAAGCTAGACATGTGGTAAATTTTGCACTCATGAGTTCAATTGTTGATAGCACAAAACCTGACACTATTCATGAGGAATTAGACCAACCACATTGGAAACAAGCTATGAATGATGACTATGATTCCCTACTTCAAAATCAGACGTGGGAACTTGTCGATCTACCTCCAGGTAAGAAATCCATTAGCTGCAAATGGATTTTCAAAACAAAATATAAGGCAAATGGTTCAATCGACAAACACAAATCATGACTTGTTGCAAAGGGTTATGCTCAGCAAGAAGGAATTGACTATGACGATATATTTTCACCCACTGTAAAGATCAAAACCATCGAGTTGTCTATGCACTAACGGCAGCAAAAAATGGATAGAAACTTCAGCGAGATGGATGTCAAGAGTGCTTTTCTGAATGGTGGTCTCAAAGAAGAAGTAGACATGGCCCAACCTCGAAGGGTTTGTATATGAGCATCAACCACATAAGGTATGTGATCTGATAAAGTCACTTTATGGACTCAAACAAGCACCTAGGGCATGGTATATAAAAATTGATGATCACCTATTATAGCATGGATTCACTCGTAGCCCCTCGTATAAAAATTTGTTTATCAAGAAGTTAGGAACATTGATTGTTATTCTAGTTTTGTATGTAGATGATCTTGTGATCACAGGAAGTTCTGACAATCTTGTGGATGATGTAAAGAATGATCTGAAGAAATCCTTCGACATGACTGATTTCGGGCTACCTCACTACTATCTTGGCTTAGAGATATGGCGAAAAAAATCATATCTTTGTCTCCCGGTGAAATTTACTAAGACACTCCTGGAGAAGTATGGAATGTCGATCAGTAAACCAATGTCCACGCCTATGTAAAAGGTTTACAATTATGTAGATTGCAAGATTCACCGTAGGTAGATGGCACTCAAGACAGGCAACTTGTGTAAACTAATGTCCACACCTATGGAAAAAGGTTTGTAATTATCTAGATTACAGGATTCACCATAGGTAGATGGCACTCACTACAGGAAGCTTGTGGGGAGTCTCATTTACTTGACTTATACTAGGCCAGATCTTTGCTTTCTAGTGAGCTATCTCGCCAGATTTATGCAAGAGCCGAAGAAATGTCATTAGATAGCAGTAAAGCATGTGTTGAGATACATCCAAGGTACCGTTGAATTTGGTCTAGAGTATCAGAAGAACACTCAGTTCTTCTTATAGGGATATACAGACTCAGATTATGCAGGATCCATTGATGATAAGAAATCCACTTCAGGATATGTTTTTCATCTCATATCTAGACCTATCTCGTGGATTAACAAGAAGCAAAATATTTTTTCTCTCTCATCCATTGAGATTGAATACCACACCACACAAGGAGTCAGTGTGCGAAATAATTTTGTTATGTCACATTCTTGCAGATATATAGGATTCTCAAGAGAAACATCCCATCATTCAACTCATGACAATCAAGGTGTGTTGAATCTTGTAAAGAATCCTATTTTTCATGAACAAACAAAGCATATTGAGGTCGAATGTCACTACATTCATGAATAGGTCTTGAACCACCAAATTCAGCTCCAGTACTGCCCTACTGATTTTCAGGTTACAGATATTCTCACCAAGCCTCTCGGCAAAGTGAAGTTTGATTTGTTTAGGGGGTACATTTGTAAGAGAAATGTATTAAGGGGGAATGTTAGCATTAATTTAAGAATGTTAGAGTTTAATACATTGTTAATGGATAGTTATAATTGTCACTCTCCTCACATAGCCTATATATTTCGCTAGTTATTTTCTTTGTAACACGCATTGAATAAAATCATTTGTCTCTGCCATCAAGCACCTCACTGGGGGCTTGATCTACCCCCAATACTTTAGGTTGTGCCTTCAACCAGGGTGAGAGGACCCAATCTGTAACTCATTTTGGAAAAGGACATCAATAGATCCTTCTTTGAACAATCTTAATGAGAACATGTAGGAAATATGATCAATAAAACACATTCTAACTCTCACAAGTTGTCACACTAGAGAGTGGAGATATTTCCTGGACAAAGGTTCAGGTTACTGAAGAAAATAAATGAATCCTGATTATCCCTACATACTTTGGCAATGGAATTTATTCATTTGTGGATACACAGTAAAAACAGGGGTAGTTCATGTAGGACTCGTTGTTTGAGAAATTTATTGGTGGGAAGTTAAGCAAGATAGAATGGATTATACCAAATCTTTGAGAGCCTTTACAAAAATTGGAAAACTCACAGGCAAGAATGCTTCAGAATAGCCAAGATATTCCTTCAACTAGAAGGTGTGCATCAATGGAAGCCCAGAGACGCACGGTTTCACACACTCTTCAAGAATTCAACACAAAGGCTCATGCTAAAGACTCAATTAAATGCTAGGAATCCCTGGTTCGTCATGCCTAAGATACACTCATAGGCTTACAAACAATCTTTATCAACATGGTGAGAGTAAAGTGATTTTAAATTGTTTATTTCATTACCAGATGAATGATTTTCTCATAATGAAATTGCAAATGCCATAATACTGACACACTAACAAGATCTTGTGTGACTCAGATAGATTTTAACATAAGATTGCAATAGGAACAAGTAAAACTATTTGAAACTATTCTGAAATAAAAGTAGACACAATAATGCACATGATCAACACAAAGTCATTCAAAGTTCATCAAATTCATTAGTAGGGGAAATTTTCTTAAACAATCTCAAAAGATGTCAATGGCTTTACACTTGCAACCACCTCGATGTGATTAAATCAAAAACACAGGGAAAATATGGTCTCTCAGATGACCTCTTGGGAAAATGGTTTCTCTCAAACTTTCTCAGAAAAATTAACCTCCGACCATTTGCAAGAGTATTCTCATTGCATTTATACATTTCACTTGCTCACTCATCCCAAATTTTCCCCCCAAAAAGAAGAATATTCGAGGAATCCTTTTCTTGTTACAAGTTTGTCCCAAAAAAGTGATGTTTAATAAATTTACACCCAAAGCTAGCAGGTGGATAAATCATGAACTAATCATGTTTCTCAGACCCTCAATTGTGACTAGGATGCCATATTATAATTTTTGATAGTATTCTTAATCATTCTTTCGTGCCAGAAATCCCCTTTTTGATCATTTTTAGGTGGCTCCATATGGCTGGATCTGACAAGCAATCCTTTTCACCCTCAAGAATACACCTTGAGAAATGAGTGCCCTCACATGGATGCCTACATTCGTGTGTTGCGAGTTTGATTCGTCCAAGTGCAAAGAGGAGTCAACAGAAGCCTCCATGTTTCCTTGGCGTAACTGCAAAGGTGAAGTCCAGAGGCAAGTTCCCAAACAAGCGCGGGCCTTCCACATGTTCAGGACTCTAGAGAATTGCATCGGTTGCTGAAAAGTCAGAGTATGGGAAGGCCCAATGAAGCTTCCACGTGTTTGTTTGGCACAAATTCAAAGATGAAGTTTAGAGGTAGGACCTCAAACGAATGCAGGCTCTCCACGTGCCCTGGGCCCAAGAAAATTACCTTGGCCATTGAACAAGTATCAATATAAAAAGGAGCCAACGAAGCCTCCACGTGTCTCTTCAGCGCATTTTTGATATGGAGCCCAAAAGTGGAGACCCCAAACAAGCGCGGGCTCACCACGTGTCTCAGCCTGACAAAGTTGTTAAAAGAATCTAAGGACCAACGAAAGGTGCCACGTGCCTAAGGTCTGAGAAAATGTTCTCAGATGTTGAAAATTATAAGTATGGGAAGATCCAGTGGAAACCTCCACGTGTCCTTTCAACGCTCTTTCAAAAGTAAAGTTCGGGATAGGCCCCCAAACAAGTGTAGCCCTCCACATGTCCTAGGCCTTAGGAAGTTGCTTGAGAAGTCTAAGTATAGAGAGGAGCCTGCGAAGCCTCCACATGTCTCCTTGGCACAACTCCAAAGGTAAAACCGAGAGGTGAATTCTCAAATGAGCGCAGATGCTCCACGTGGAAAATATTTGAGTTGAAACGGGCCAAAAAACTTCAAAATGCTCCACCAACTCACTTCCCCACTTTGAATTTTCAAATGCTAAATCAAACATGTGACATCACTCTGTCCCCTATGGGGTTGCGGATCAATTTATAAATTTGATCCTTTTTCACAAAAAGGTGAAAAACTTCAAAATGTTCCAACGATCCACCTTTCCATCTTTGTCTTGAAAAACAGCCACATGTCCATCTTTGGGTTCAAAGTAAGAATTTTTCCCTTCCACTTCATGTTTATTGAATAACCAATTAGATACTATCGGGGCTGCGGGGCCAATTTGGTATTTTTTACCAATGTGACAAAAGTGACAAGTTTTAGCAAAAAGACCATTGGGCGCATCCAATCAAAAAGGACCATGTTTCCACGGATGTTGGGACAAAAATTGATAGGGAAAACATGACTGTGGAAAAATAGAAGGAAGGGGAAACCCTAATTCATGGCTAAATTACAAATTCTTTCTTATGGACAGAGAAACGAAAAACAATATCTGGACTCAATGTAATCCTCGACCAAAGCAAAGGATTGACCATGGCAAAGAAATGAAGGAAAAATCCTTCACGCATCAATACAGGGAGACAAAGAAAAATTCAAACCATGTGGATTGAGACATTTTGAACAAATAGGGTGAAATTAAATTGAGCACCAACAGAGTGTATAAACATTCATTACATATTCTTCATTAGTAAAGGTAATCGGTGGGCAACCATGAGCTTACCAACAAGATATATTTGAGTCGTAAACAAAATCAGAATCACTAGGAATAGAGATGTTTCCAAAGGTCATGGGAAATGTGAGCAAGGAGTGATGAGCATCTATTGTGCCACCAATATAATCATGGCATGATTATCCAAGTGTGTGGGGAGAGCTACAAGGGGAGCATGCAAACAAAAACTATCAAGTGAAAAACATGTAATGTGTATGATGATGTAGTATGAAAAGAACGATGATAGAGATGTGGTGAGTGAGGAGGTGGTAAAATTTCATTAAGTGTTATGCCAAACTTGGAAAAACTATCATGGGTATAAATAGTTTTGAAACATGTGCGGTCCACTGGGATATGTTGGTAAAAGTTTTGATTGATGAATAACGTACATGTATAAGGAGGTAAGTGAACGTGTATTCATGAGGAAGAGGAGGATACAACATCAACAATGTGGATAGATCCCTTATATAATACCATAACACTAGTAGATAGAGGGTATTTAAAATTGTATTCACCTAGGCCATCGACCACAAAGGTTTCTTCAAAGTAGGAATCATCTATACCTAAAGGGGTAAAGTCAAGTTTGCTTAATGTTTCATCGATAAGTTCCATAGCATCAACTTCATCATCAACACCCTCAGAGTCATCCATGCAAACATTATTATGTGATATGGCATTATCAAGGATATTGCTAGGGGATACCATAGGTGGAGTAGTAGGGGTTATCAGAACTAGTGAAAGAGATACATTAGGAGGAAAAAAATATGTAGGTGGTAAAGTAGTAGGGGTCACGATAGGCAAAGGGACAAAAATAGGGGTGGCTAATGTAGGTGTAATAATATCGGTTGTGTGAGTAGAAATCACCGGGGTACTAAAAGTGGTAGGGAGGAATTCAGAGCACTTGATTGACCAATATGAAATTTATTAATGCTACTCTATGGAATGCATTGTGGAGGTGGTATGGGCATAGAGGTAATGGGGTCTATGCGACATTATTTGAAGGGTTCTAGGTCAATAGTAATGGTGTGTTCATAGCCATCATGTAAAAACTTGAAACACTAGTGGATAGTAGAGGGTACTTGAGTGCATTGTGTGAATCCAAGGTCTAACTAAACTAAAAAGAGCCATTGATAACATATGATTTAGTGAGAATGGTTTTAGGTCCAACCTGGATATGTAGAGAGATAGTTCTTAGGAAGGTATGAGTGGTAGAATCATAACCTCGAATGACAGTAGAATTTTTAGTAATGAATTTTTTGGTAACACCTAATTTTTTAAAAAGGGAATGTGCACATAAATTATCAGCTTAGTTGTTTTCAATCAGAACTTGCTTGATACAAGTTGTACTAACAATGACAGTAATGAGTAAATGGGCACTTGGGTTATTTTTAGTGAAAGGTGAGGCATCGTCATCGGTGAAAGATATGACACGTAGTAGGTGGCGAAGGGACTGTATGAGATTTATAAAAGCTTACGTGGAATTATCAGTTTCAATTTGGATGGCACAAAGGAAGCTTTTAATGTAATGTGATAATTTGGTGCATTACATAATAAATCATAAAGGGATATCTTAGTGGGTGTATTCTTAAGTTTCTCAACGATGTCGTAGCCCTTAGAAGTAGTAGGAGGAGGTAAAAAATTAATGGGTGGAGGAATAGATACATGTGGAGCTGTAGGTGGATTGTGACAAGTATGACGAGTAGTAACAACATTAATGGATGAGTCAATCTTAGGTATAACAAAGTGAGGGGGATGTTGAGTATGTATCCCCATGACATTAGCAATAGTGGTAACTATTATTATTACCTTAGCTGGTGTGAAGGTGGGATAAGAATATTGAGCCATGGCACGAGGGGAGAATGTTGAAATCGTCGGGTTCACCAAAATGATTAACTAAAAGTGAGTAAATATACAATAGTGCAAAGTAGTTAATCTAATCTAGGAGGACAATATAATGCAGTGAAGAAATGTAATAAAATAATATATAAAATAGAATGAGTGATTAAACTAGGTGAAACTAAAACCCTAGTATGTAATAAAGAAGAACAAATGACTTAGTTGATGTCAAGAGACTAGACTAGAGTGTCGAAGGTCTGCACAAAAAATCAACAAACAAGAATGATTATTCCGTAGTGCTGAAAATGATAGATCTTGATGATGTGACTAGAATGGGGAAACTAGAACTATATTGGGGCATCAAAGAGCACTTTGGTCTGCTATTTGGGCTCCTTGGTCTATGTAAAATATATGAATTTGGTTTTTCTAGTGCCGAAAGATAGTATAGAACTCTACCTATCTATCACACTAAATTCTGTGTGTTGCACTAAGTATTCTAAATATGCCAAGATGGATAAATGACATGCAAGACCCCAAAACATGCATCAAACCCTCAAACATAAAAATCCATATGAAGTGGTTGAATTGTTCCCAGCTGTCACAAGGTCCCTCATTATGGTCTCATAGCTTTATATTTTTAGGTTTCTCTTGGTCCAATTTCGTAATTAACCCCAAAAATACCGACCTCCTAAGAGATAAGGATGAAAAAAGGCTAGAAACAAAACAAGAAAAGGTGGGAAAGTTCAAAAGGGACTATGGTGCCCATGGACGCCTCAATACGAAATATGGGCGTCCTAGTTAGGGCTAAGACGACGCGAGATATTTGGAAATTGATGGATAGATAGATGCAATTGGTCACAAAATATGAAATAAAATAATAGAAATGACTAAAAGGATGGGAGTTAATGAGTACTTTATTTCTTTGAGAACCTTCTAAATAGTACTATGCGGATGAGATAAATAATTGCATAAAGTGCACAATTTTGTGAGTACAAAGGCACGTTGTATGAATAATGAAGCTTAAAATTTATGATGGAGATGATGGAGAGTCTAACCCTTGAGGAGAAGAAAACTGGGTAGATAACTCTCCTATAAAGTTTCTTAAAATTGACGAGGATACCCATTAGATAGTTATGCATGATCTTTGAAGCTTATGCCTTGCAAATATATTCATCGGTGAATGTACATAAGAGATGAATAAGTGTTTTGAATCATTTGTCAAATGAGCCTCAAAGCTATATCTGCTAACTAAGTAGAAACTTACTCGATGTTGGAAGATACACGAAGGTTGGAGGTCAATTGGCATCCTCCCTTCGATCACCTATGATAGGTTCGCTTCATTGCTATAGTTTTAAAGGGGACCATACCTCGTGGTACAAAAGGGATGAAAATCTCAATAAAACAAGAGCTCAACAGTGGTTTTTTGACCCATGGGGACCACAACCTAAAAAGATAGAACAATAAAAACAAAGGCATGGACAACTTTGCCACAATGAAACAAAACACAACCAAAAACAACAACATTGCAGTTGTGAATACGCAAAAAAATAGTTTCCCAGCAGCTACAACAAGGTTGGAGAAAAGGTATTCTTGAAGGATCATTTTTCTTGTTGTGCACCATTTTTTATCTGTCAGAAACCTCCTCAACTGACAGAATAACCTCAAAAGTTTGAATCGGGATATGTATTTTTTTCCGTAGGAAAAACAAGAGGTATATGTTCATATTATCTACTATACACGCAAGTGATTCATCTTTTGTATTCTTTGTGTTTTCCTTCAATTAGAATTTTTGTAAGAGGCATTTCCGCAACTGATTCGCCCTCATTGTCCAAATATTCATTTGCATCCAAATCTTCCTTGACATAAAAAAACAAAAGTTCAGGGAGGGAATCTTTCCACCAATTATTTTCTCATTTTTATGCTTCTCCATTCCACATTTAGCAACATTATGCCCTAAAGAGAAGCACTTTATACACCTGAAAGTTAAAGCTTCATAGTCCAATGGCTCAGATGATGTTCTATTTTGCACTTTTAGCTCAATTTTTGTAGGAAGGTTTGTAGAAGTATCCAGTTCAACAAGGATCGTGTCATATGTTGTATGTGTAAAATCAATGGTTTCAAAGTCAATGAAGAGAGTGTTCCCAATACATTGCTAATATAAATCAAACATTCTCGGCTCCAAAATTGTAGTGGTAAATGATGCATCCTAATCCAAATAGGTTTGTGATAGAATGATTTTGTGAGACGGTTAAAAAATGGGAGCCATCGTTTTATAACAAGGTAATGTAATTCTGAGACCCATAGTTTTCCTACTATGATATATTTATCCATTTTTGAAGAAAAATCAATAATAAATACCCCTTTAGCACCAGGATAAAGATCTAACCTTCTTGAATGTAGTGGGATCTAGTATTTGGAGATCCATTCATGTGGATCCGGAAGGTGGGCCATAAGATGTTGAATCTACATATCAATGCATGCTCTTGGTAATAGAACTCACTGCATCAAGAATTCCTCTCCAAAGGTGATGCGGTGGTGGTAGTAGTGGCGGGGCCATGGAAAACCTTCCCCGTAGAATGTCTTTGAGTGAAGTAAAGCCATTTTTTTCCCCTCACGCAGAGATGGGTCAATTCCTACAACTGTTTTGAGAAGATACCGCTCAAAACAAGGGATATTGACTTGCCACCACCGTGAATATGAAGCATAGCCACTAGGGGATGAAACAAAGCTTCCCACACCGGCCTTAGGAGTCCAAACCTTAACAAAACCACCAGTCTCTAAGATCTTTAGATGTAGATGTTAGGAGGAAGCACGAACCGACATTTTTGGTACAAAGAAATATGATTGGATCTTCTTGAGTGCTGAAACTAGGTTTCACGCACCAATAAACCTGCCACCTTGAGGTAGCAATCAAAATTATCCATATGGAACAAGAGGAACATAGTGGGGTGTTTTGAATGCAAATCTCTCGTAGATATTAATGTCCCAAGCCCATCCCCCGTGTCCTACTTAGAGAAAGTTATCCTCCTCTACCACTCCATTTCATATCTCCGGTATAATAAAAGTGTTTACCATCCAAAGATTTTATCGTAGATAACATAATGGCTCTATGAACCTTGATCATTCCTCCTTGCTTCAAACCTTAAATCAGCCCCAATTCACATTCACACTTTCCATGTTAATCATCACACCCGATGTTAAGTGCCCCACATATAAATCATACTTATTGAATCTGAATGTGCACATGGGACGGGGACTAACCCTCTTGGTATTTCTTGGAGTCTTAAACTACCATTTGCACACTTTTCATGAATTATCGTAGTATTCATTCCCGAGAGAGAATTAAAATTGAACTTACAATTACCACTTTATTTCTTCACATTGACAAATACAAAATGATAATTCCCACCATATATTCTCTTATAATGTTTTTCACAACATCCCCTCATTATATACCTTCCATTACTTATTCCATATTTATATATCAATATATCCATAGTGATACATTAATTTTAATATTAAATGGGTACTAAATATGTTATATTTTATATAATAATTTTTGATAGAGTTAGCTCATCAATGTAAATTAAGCAATGAAAAATTGAAAGATTTTAATAAAATCTATGAAGTATCAACAATATGTTGATGATGAATAAATCATATTTACTCTAACCATTCAAAAGTCAAACTAATCACACTTTCTTTGAAGGAAGTTGTATTCCTTTTCAATGATTAAATTTTCACATTTTGATTTTCTTGAACATCTTTTGCAATTCCTACAAAGTGATCAAATTGATCACAAGTCCCACAAATTATCATAAACAGTTTTGGGTGTCAATATTTTCTCATTATGTAGGATGAGAACCCTTCGAATACCCAAAGATTACAAAAACTCACAATTGAAGAAGACTGGTATGTATTCCATAAATCACTAGTCTAAACTAGTCTATAACTAGAAACATAACAAAGCGGACACCTTATACACCCAACACATGAAAAATCGCGGAAAAAACCTTTTCATAGTGAAAGTAACACAACACGAAGCCCTACTTCCAAAAAAAGTGACATGTGTCTCGATCTTCTTCCCTTGTCTTCCAAATGGGGTTGTCTTATAAATACAAATGACAATAGAACAAATTATTTCAATAAAATTGTATACTTAAATACGTTCTCGATTACACACGGGTTCTAGGCACACCAACGTATAAGGGATGCTAGCTAAAATAGGGAGTGACTCAGTAAATGCCTCGCCGACTAATATTTCCGACCAAAAATACCAACACAAGGACAACACAATATTTCCGAAAAATACAGGATAACTTTTTTTTTTTTTTTTGACTTGCTTTGACACAACACGACACAACATGTCATCACAAGGTTACAACCAACACCAGAACCACTTGTTACGGGGAGACCACAAGGTCAAAGACGGAAACGTTCACACCTATCAAGGACAATGTACTCTTCTTTTGACAAGACAACATGGAAGTCCAATCCACATGACACACTCACAGCTAGGGCATCCCATGAGAAATTTCTTGTTAAATTTTCTTGTTTACTAAAGAGTCTCTTAATTCTTAACTTACGTTCTTATAAAATTTCATGTTACGATTCACACAATTCTTTTCACAAGGAAGAACTTCTTTCTTTTCAACTGTTTGACTAAATAGCTTAAGGCCCAGCTTTCTAAACTAGGATCATCAATTTGATGTCCAAATCTTTCTTATTCATTTGATTTTAGAACATTTTCCATTTCTTACAAGGTTAATTAATCTTACTCAAGTCACTAACACATGTTCCACAACTCTATTGCACAGGTGAAGGCATAAGCTCCGATTGAGTGAAAGGTACCGCTTAGGGTTCATAACAATAGCCTTCTTGTTTAAGGATTAAATTTTGACCTTGCTTAAGAAATATCACCATGAATCAAGGCAAGGGTTAATGAATGAGACAACAAAGAATTTAGCTTCAGGTCACATTGTTTACTATCAATCGCCTTTTATTGAGGTTAAGAGTTTATCAAGATTGGTTAAATGTTCCATCTAGACTTTACTTCATTAAGTTTGACAAAGGAGGACATTTCAAACGATAGAGAGAGATTTAAGGTTTAAATAATCAATTTCCCTCCTACCTATTAAATCCTATCATCATCTAAAATCTAACCATTGATTTCACCATGAGATCATTTAAGGTTTCACCGAAAAAGGATAATGTTTATTAGTTTGGCGCGGAAAAATAAAAAAATGAGTAATCATATTTCATTACAAAAGATAGTTTCCTCTTGATTGTTCCAGGTCTCAAAGGTTATCTAGTAGATCACATCTACATTAATATATTCATATATATAAATTTTAGTTTAACTTTTATCAGACTATCCAAATCACTTTATAGTGCTTACAAACTCATCGCTACTAAGCCTTAGGAGGATTTACAACTCAACATTTTAACTCAAGAGAAAAGTTTAACAAGACTCGCTTGGGAAACAAAACAAGGTTATATCAATTCATTCCAACATGATGCACAAATCAAAGGGACATACCATCTCTATTGAACCATGACTAGGAGCAAGAGAGTAATAACATGGGACATGCCCCGCTACTATTCTAAGGATTAAAATACACTAGAATATCCCATAACCAAGCGGTAATCAAATTTCATCTTTCACATGATAACCAAACAAGCCAAAGTTTCAACAGTTACAACAACAATACTCTACAATACATTTACTAGGCACTGACCCTTCTTCTAAAATGTCCAAAGGCCCTTTCCAAATTTTATAACATAATACACATTCGTACAAAGGAACATCATAACCAAGATTGATGCAATAATCTACAAGTCCTTCCATCATCTAACCACATAAGCCATCTGCAACAATTAATAACCTGAGTCAGTTCGCGAGAACTGAGCAAGATAAGACTATACATAGCAACAATAAGCTACTAGCTAACAATATCATGAAAGGTAACATTCTATTTCAAGAAATGGATCAAGTTCTAACCTCTAACAACCTTTTGAAACAAGATATAATTTTCAACATATCAACTAAGAAGAAAATCCATAAATTTTAGTTATGAAAATACCTCGAAAACTACAAAAGTTTGACAACCAAATACGCAAGACTATGAAATTTAAATGATTAGACACAAGAGTTGAGAGTATTAGGATTTCAATTATGTGATCCCGTAGATTACGTGATTGAAATCTAAGGTGTAACCCATCAATCCACATTCTCAAGGAGAAGTCAAAAGATTAAAACCAGACCCGATCTTAGCTGCCAAAAAGAATATAGTTTTGGAATCGTTCCGTAGGGCCATAGGCCTAATAGGCTAGAAAAGAACAACGAGGGTAAAACAAAGTTCCATCATGTAATCAAAAAGGTTTAAAGGATGAAAAACTTATATTCAAACCCACAACCATTATATCCTAGGTAATAAGTGACTTCATAGCTAATAAGGATGAGAGGAAAGGACGGTAAGAATGTCCGGAATAGGCATTGCCTAACAGCCTACCTACTGAACATAACCAGGGTCGGAATAGCGACAAGCCTCATTAATACCCAAGTTGAGTAGGCAATCTAGTATTCTAAACACATCCTTGCAATTTTCATAATACCTTAGATTTATAATCCTCCCGTTCTAGAGGAACATAGCCATGAATCTAGACTTGGTTGAAATTTTCCGACATCAACTCACTTCCTAATATCATAAACGATGTATACAAAGGAAAGGTCTCTCAACTCTCCTTAATTTACATCTCATCACTAAGTTTATGGTAACCTATGCAGTGATTAAACACATAATATACCATTGAAGATAGATATCCTCCAATAATGAACTTCTATAACGATGTAATTACAATTATTACGTTCGATACATAAACAAACTATTCCATAGCTTCTTTTCCCTTTTTAGACAACAAAATATATTCACGACCTTCCATCACAATCATTCTAAATTTGTAATGAAAGGTCACTCATCAAGAAGGAAGTACAAAACAAGTTTGACTAAATTAAGGAACTTCATGTTACCTTAAGCAGTTGATGAAAACCTTAACTTTCACGAACCGTGAAAGATATTACCTTACTCCATCAAGGCATTATGTCTATACATAATTAAATCGATCACACAAGGAATCATCAACATACCATATCTTAACACCATAAAGGTCATTAATTTTATCAAATTTTACTCATAGAAAGAGTAGAATCAAAATGGGGTTCTATCAATAATTTATGCCCTTCTATCAACCCAGGACATATTTCGGGCCCAAAACTTCCTTCTTAACAAGCATATATATTGAACTTCTAATTTCCAAATGCCCTAATAATTTGCACAATACACGAAGTGCATAATCACGCTTATCATAAAAATAATAATAATAATTTAACTGTATGTTTTCCTCTAGGGCAACAACATAACAGGAAACCAATACTAGTCAACGCTGCAACGTTCTAGGGGCGATTACATACCTAGGTTCACAAAAGAAACAATGACATTTTGCAGGAAAGTAACTTTAAAATTATATATATATATATATATATATATATATATATATATATAATCATAAGCATATGATCAATCAAAGCATACACTTTTGTTTGTTTTATATATAAAAGGGTTTGATCACGTCAACAAGAACAACCAATAGAGGCAAATCCAGAAGTAACAAACTGTTAACCATGTACTGAACGCAAATCCACAAAATCACAGATTTAAACCAATTTCTAGAAAGAAAAAGTTTCATTTCAAGAGGTTATTAGATACTAGCATATTATGTATATGGTTAGTCTATCTTGCCTGTTTTAACGCATCCACCACCAGGACTACTGTCACATCCACACGCCTCCGCTTTATCCTCTCGCTTCACCGGTCTTTTCTTGCAATATACCACACCAGATTCCCTTTTGAAGGCACGACTAGAAGGATGCAATAGGTGGCTGTCCAAACACTAGATTGCTTTCAATGCAGCTACTTTGGGGGGTATAGGCAATGAACTCCACACAACCTATAAGATCACCAAGATCGATTTTCCTCTCGCAATGCCTTCGAATCAGACATAGAACCAAATACCTACCCGCCATAAGGGCAGCCCTAGTAGACTCTCGAAGACATAAGCTAGGCAAGGCTTGCAGAAAGATGTGTGCATCGGGTTTGCAAAAATGCCTCATTAGGGTAAACAAGCTGCCTACAAACCGGACATGAAAAACCAATTTATGAGAAGACAGAGGCCGAGTCCTGGTGGAGCAAATTTCAAGTGGAATAACTCAACGGAGGTAAAAATTGTGTGAAGGTGACGAAACAAAGAAATATCTCCATTTCCATGAAATAACAACAACCTTGCCAAGAATCATCACATCGGTGGCTCTCATCGACCATCTAAAGCAGAGAGTGCCGCATCCGTAAAGCTATCGAACTTGCTCTTGAATGTAATCATTGTCATTAATAGTAGGGAAGAGCAAACATCCAATAGCTTGCATTTGGTACAACCTCAGGAAACACCGTAGTTGTTTCCTCGGATACAACAACCAATCTTTCCTTCCTCTTGTGATATATGAGGACAACATCAAACTCTCGGTGCAAACAACAATAATCGTAGCTTGTAAGGTGATGATAATTCCAACAGACCCTTTATGCCTACCAACATAGTGACTCGTTGAAGAAGCTCATATAATTGCAAAGCAAAAAGTGCTTTCATAAATACTCGATATATGAAATGTATCCACGCCTATGAGATTCTCTCCATGAGTTACATCGAAACAAGTAAGAAAGCAATAGAGAATCTTAGAAATAAATTTCATCGGGTCTTCTCGTAATACTCTCACTGTCACATAACCGATTTTGGAGATACAAACTCAGTGCATGCTCTGGATCTGAAGAATATCCTGCTACCTTCATCTCCCAAGACATTTTCTCCAACATTGCATAGATCTCCTGTGCCCGTGGGTGTGATCTATCACCATGAAGGAGGATCCCGAATTTGAGGATGCAGAGATACAGAATAAATAACATCACAAATGCTCGAGCACAACCCAAACATTGAAAACTCACACCGAGCCATGGAAAGCTTGAGCATAGCAACAAAGTGTATCCGTAGTAGATCAAACTGGGAAAAGACCAGAGAGCCATTGAAACACAAAACAACGCTCCAAAATATTGCCCATCTCGAAGCAGCATGTAAAGCTCTAATAAGAAAGTGTCAATGACCCAAACGCTTAAAAAAATAGAGAAAAAAAGCAAGATGCATGGCGACCAATGCACTGGGAGTACAAGCTCGAAGAAATCTCCTACAACAAAGACAAAGAGATTTGCATAAAAAAACCACGACTTGCAAATGCTATAGAGCTCCCAAAGATGCAACTTCATCTAAAACCACCATATCTAACCCATGGCTAGGCACCGAAAAACTTCCGGTTAATTAAAAACAAGAGTGAACGCAAATCTCACCTTCACTTGCAAAACTTGCCTCAAGATTTGATCGAGCTTCTTCCATGTTAGATTCACCACCTGACAGAAGCGACTTTCCAAAATGAAAAGGCAAGACAAATCAACTAAAACTTTATCTCGTTTTTTCTACTACACAACTGCAAGATTTCAACAACCGATCATGACTGTGGTCGCGCCCCGCAACATCGTGACCATGAGTAACATCAAGTTCACACCAACGGTTCCTTGGGATCGCCTCACAAAGACTTTCTAGGATGCAGCTTTCTCTCCCCGAGGCCATGCAAGATTTTCTAAGGTAAGTTTACCTCTCGATGAACTTCATGAGAATGCATGCATACACCAAAAACTTCCTCACGGCACTTTCCGAGGAGAAATTCAGCTCAACGCTCCATGGATACCGCCTGTACAAGGCATTCTAAACATGATTTTCGAGACCCACACCCACCTCCGTACGTGATCAAGGAGGATCCCGTCCAAGAGATTATGGTGAAGAAAAATGTGACTCCACCCACTCCCGTCTCCTCTCACAAAGGACAGAAAGGATTTTCAATGCAAAGGCAGGTAAAAGACAATACATGGCAAAGGCAGGTGGAAAATGGAAATCCGATGCCCACCGGGCATTACATTCTCCTCCCCTTAAGAAAGCATCGTCCTCGATGTGGCATAACACAACGGAAGGAAATGGTACACAACAAGGGATAGATAAAGAAGAAGACACACCCTATGGTTTAAAATTTTAGTTGATTAAAACACGGTCACAAGGTAGCCTTAGGAACATTTGGTAGAATTTTTAACTTTCAATGTTCTGTGAAGATTGGCAGTTCTTTCTTGTTCATCATTTCATTAGTCTCTTTCCGTTAACATTAAGTTTTAGTTTCTTTTAAAATAAAATATCATCATGGAAGAGTTTTGATTTATTCCTTATTGTGGGTGCCCAACATGAACTGCTACCACAACACCCTATCAGGTTCACAAGACACTACAGATTCACAAGTACACAAGTATATACTTCAAGATTGTATTACACCACAAAAGGTTACTCAAATACGGAATGGAATAGGCACAGTCCACATAACATAGTACTCGTCACACATCAATGACTGACATACCAAATACTCAAACAAAAGAGTACTACAATCCACCGACATTTCCTCAATTTCCAATGATGAAGACTCCATAACACATAAAACTACATGTACAAAGTGTCCACAAGGGAATCAATGACATAACCACAACATCACAACACATATCCATCCGACATGAGTAACACATACATCAAAAGACCACTACCAAACATCACAATAACTCAACATATATCCTAAACATCAAAATATCATACATGCCTAAAATATCATAAGCCTCCTCAAACTCTTATGCCTCCCTCAAGTCTCTTATGCCTCCCTCAAACTCTTATGCCTCCTCAAGTCTCTTATGCCTCCTCAAACTCTTATGCCTCCTCAAGCTCTCCTCCCCAAGTCTCTCCTCCTCAAACTCTTATGCCTCCCTCAAGGAGGCCGGTTGACCCTATGGTCCAAGACACATAGAGTTCGAACACTCCTAACCCAAGTGACATAATAACGCGTGGTTCAACAACCCGCTAGTTATATGTACTCCTCGGGGCGTACCCCCATACAACGAAGTGGGTCCATAGGTCCAACCAATCCATGGTGCATCCCATGACCCTATTCCACACATCACGACATTAGAACCAAACAACAATCCAATCAAAGTGCCAAGTGGCAAAGTACAAGCCTTGGGCAAGGCGGTAAAATTCCAAATTTAAAAGAAGACCCCAAATCAAGCTAAAATAAATGGCCAAATAGCCAAAGTTAGTATCAAAATCCCCATGTTAGTGCCACAAACCAAGGAAATGCCCAAAATTGTAAAGCATTGCAATCAAGAAAAGATGTTGGTCCTTACAAAATAAAGTAAAAAATCTCAATTTACTTAATAAAATCAACTTATAATAATGTCACATTACGATAATCTGTGTGGCCTTATCTAGCCACCAAAGGGGTACTCAACGAGTTGCTAGCAAGACTTTCAAACATCGAGCCTCACTTGTAAAATACATATCAATAATACAACTGTCATCACCTCCATCTAAATCATCCCGCCACCACTTCGACAAGGCTAAACATAGTCATAGATACACTAAGGTCAGCATACATACAACCACATAGGGAGAGAGGAAAGAATCACATGTTATCTACTAAACCGAGTTTTAGCTCGAGTTATCGACCCATGGTACACCATTCCTCACTCTCAACATACACTTCTACCGATTTCCTCAGATCGGTTAGCGTAAGGTTCACAACATAACATACAACAACATCACTAACATAACGGTGGCACACACATAACTACCATAACGTCTTACATATGGTACATATACAGGTAGATCACGATCATACATTCACCGAGTGTAACACATCACTTTACCACATTCTGCACCCAAAGTGCAATCACCATACGATAGGGTTCATACACTCACCGTATGACCCAAAATCACAACATGAAGCATTACATATTTGCACAAATCATACATACGATGAACATAGTACATCACAACATAACATCCATTGCAACATAACAAGGTGGTACACACATTTCTTCAAAACATGGTAAAAAACATCATGATACAACTCATTTCTTTTAACATCAAACTAGTCATACAACACATTGATACACCCACATATCACAATATGCCACAATGCTCCAACACTACGTCATCCACATTAGAATTCTTTTCACACATCACAAACAATAATTCACACGTGAATTCTTCATAGAATCCACAAGAAGGAGAGAGAATACTCCCATCCCCAACATATCAACATGATCACAAACACGCACAAGGTGACATACCCATAATGTGCGTTCACAATATCACAATTACGACAATAATCACATCACGTTTAAAGCACATTACTCTTCCAATATCTACCACCATCATGCAACATCATCATCATCATGCAGTATCATCATGTAACACCACCACCACCACGTAACATCATCATATAACACCAATCCGGCCCATAGGTTCGAGAGCATGAACCTATGCTCTGATACCAAAGTGTAACACACCAAAAATACCAACACAAGGACAACACAGTGAAATACAGGATAACTTTTTTTTTTTGACTTGCTTTGACACAACACGACACAACATGTCGTCACAAGGTTACAACCAACACCAGGAACCACTTGTTACAAGGAGACCATAAGGTCAAAGACGGAAACGCTCACACCTATCAAGGACAATGTACTTTTCTTTTTGACAAGACAACATGGAAGTCCAACCACATGACACACTCACATTTAGGGCATCCCATGAGAAATTTCTTGTTAAATTTTCTTGTTTACTAAAGAGTCTCTTAATTCTTAACTTACGTTCTTATAAAATTTCATGTAACGATTCACACAATTCTTTTCACAAGGAAGAACTTCTTTCTTTTCAACTCATTGACTAAATAGCTTAAGGCCAAGCTTTCTAAACTAGGATCATCAATTTGATGTCCAAATCTTTCTTATTCATTTGATTTTAGAACATTTTCCATTTCTTACAAGGTTAATTAATCTTACTCAAGTCACTAACACATGTTCCACAACTCTATTGCACAGTGAAGGCATAAGCTCCGATTAAGTGAAAGTACCGCTTAGGGTTCATAACAATAGCCTTCTTGTTTAAGGATTAAATTTTGACCTTGCTTAAGAAATATCACCATGAATCAAGGCAAGGGTTAATGAATAGGACAATAGAATTTAGCTTCAGTGGTCACATTGTTTACTATCAATTTTTTATTGAGGTTAAGAGTTTATCAAGATTGGTTAAATGTTCCATCTAGACTTTACTTCATTAAGTTTGACAAAGGAGGAACATTTCAAACGATAGAGAGATATTTAAGGTTTTAATAATCAATTTCCTCCTACTATTAAATCCTATCATCTTCTAAAATCTAACCATTGATTTCACCATGAGATCATTTAAGGTTTCACCGAAAAGGATAATGTTTATTAGTTTGGCGCGATTAAAAAAATGAGTAATCATATTTCATTACAAAAGATAGTTTCCTCTTGATTGTTCCAGTCTCAAAGGTTATCTAGTAGATCACATCTACATTAATATATTCATATATATAAATTTTAGTTTAACTTTTATCAGACTATCCATCTCACTTTATAATGCTTACAAACTCATTGCTACTAAGCCTTAGGAGGATTTACAACTCAACATTTTAACTCAAGAGCAAAGTTTAACAAAGACTCGCTTTTGGAAACAAAACAAGGTTATATCAATTCATTCCAACATGATGCACAAATCAAAGGGACATACCATCTCTATTGAACCATGACTAGGGAGCAAGAGAGTAATAACATGGGACATGCCCCGCTACTATTCTAAGGATTAAAATACACTAGAATATCCCATAACCAAGCGGTAATCAAATTTCATCTTTCACATGATAACCAAACAAGCCAAAGTTTCAACAGTTACAACAACAATACTCTACAATACATTTACTAGGCACTGACCCTTCTTCTAAAATGTCCAAAGGCCCTTTCCAAATTTTATAACATAATACACATTCGTACAAAGGAACATCATAACCAAGATTGATGCAATAATCTACAAGTCTTTCCATCATCTAACCACATAAGCCATCTACAACAATTAATAACCTGAGTCGGCCATGAGAACTGAGCAAGATAAGACTATACATAGCAACAATAAGCTACTAGCTAACAATATCATGAAAGGTAACATTCTATTTCAGAAATGGATCAAAGTTCTAACCTCTAACAACCTTTTCAAACAAGATATAATTTTCAACATATCAACTAAGAAGAAAAATCCATAAATTTTAGTTATGAAAAATACCTCAAAACTACAAAAGTTTGACAACCAAATACGCAAGACTATGAAATTTAAATGATTAGACACAAGAGTTGAGAGTATTAGGATTTCAATTATGTGATCCCGTAGATTACGTGATTGAAATCTAAGGTGTAACCCATCAATCCACATTCTCAAGGAGAAGTCAAAAGATTAAAACAAGACCCGATCTTAGCTGCCAAAAAGAATATAGTTTTGGAATCGCTCCGTAGGGCCATAGGCCTAATAGGCTAGAAAAGAACAACGAGGGTAAAACAAAGTTCCATCATGTAATCAAAAAGGTTTAAAGGATGAAAACTTATATTCAAACCCACAACCATTATATCCTAGGTAATAAGTGACTTCATAGCTAATAAGATGAGAGGAAAGGACGGTAAGAATGTCCTAATAGGCATTGCCTAATGTACCTACCTACCGAACATAACCAGGGCCTAAATAGCAACAAGCCTCATTAATACCCAAGTTGAGTAGGCAATCTAGTATTCTAAACACATCCTTGCAATTTTCATAATACCTTAGATTTATAATCCTCCCGTTCTAGAGGAACATAGCCATGAATCTAGACTTGGTTGAAATTTTCCGACATCAACTCACTTCCTAATATCATAAACGATGTATACAAAGGGAAAGGTCTCTCAACTCTCCTTAATTTACATCTCATCACTAAGTTTATGGCAACCTATGCAGTGATTAAACACATAATATACCATCGAAGATAGATATCCTCCAATAATGAACTTCTATAACGATGTTATTACAATTATTACGTTCGATACATAGACAAACTATTCCATAGCTTCTCTTCCCTTTTTAGACAACAAAATATATTCACGACCTTCCATCACAATCAATCTAAATTTGTAATGAAAGGTCACTCATCAAGAAGGAAGTACAAAACAAGTTTGACTAAATTAAGGAACTTCATGTTACCTTAAGCAGTTGATGAAAACCTTAACTTTCACGAACCGTGAAAGATATTACCTTACTCCATCAAGGCATTATGTCTATACATAATTAAATCGATCACACAAGGAATCATCAACATACCATATCTTAACACCATAAAGGTCATTAATTTTATCAAATTTTACTCATAGAAAGAGTAGAATCAAAATGGGGTTCTATCAATAATTTATGCCCTTCTATCAACCCAGGACATAATTTCGGTCCAAAACTTCCTCCTTAACAAGCATATATATTGAACTTCTAATTTCCAAAGGCCCTAATAATTTGCACAATACACGAAGTGCATAACCACGCTTATCATAAAAATAATAATAATAATTTAACTGTATGTTTTCCTCTAGGGCAACAACATAACAGGAAACCAATACTAGTCAACGCTGCAACGTTCTAGGGTGATTACATACCCAGTGTTCACAAAGAAACAAAGACATTTTTGCAGTAAGAAGTAACTTTAAAATTATATATATATATATATATATATATATATTATATATGATCAATCAAAGCATACACTCGAGAACCTTTGTTTGTTTTATATATATAAATGGGTTTGATCACGTCAACAAGAACAACCAATAGAGGCAAATCCGTATAAACAAACTCATTAACCATATATCGAACGCAAATCCACAAAATCACGTATTTAAACCAATTTCTAGAAAGAAAAGTTTCATTTCAAGAGGTTATTAGATACTAGCATATTATGTATATGGTTAGTCTATCTTACCTCGCTTTTAATGCATCTAGCCAGTGGGCACCAAAGCTAGGACTGCCACCACATGCCCTCCGCTTTATCCTCTCGCTTCACCGGTCTTTTCTTGTAATATACACACCAGATTCCCTTTTGAGGGCACGACTAGAAGAATGCAATAGGTGGCTGTCTAAACACTAGATTGCTTCATGCAACTGCTTTGGGGGTACAGTGCATGAATTGTCACATGGCCTATAGCATCAGCCAAGACTGCAGATTTGCCTCTTGCAATGCCTTCAATCAGACGCAACCAAATACCCGTCATAAGGGCAGGCCCTAGTAGTACTCAAAAAGCACATAAGCTAGGCAAGGCTTGCAGAGTAAAGATGTGTGCATCGGGTTTGCATGAAGCCTCATTAGGGTAAACAAGCGCTTTGTTCCTACAAACCGACAAAACCAATTTATGAGAAGACATAGGCCATAGTCGTGGGCCGCAGCTGAAGTGGAATAACTCAACGGAGGTAAAAATTGTGTGAAGGTGACTAAACTTGAATATCTCCATTTCCACACAACAAAACCTTGCCAAAGAATCATCACATCAATGGCTCTCATCAGACCATCTAGCAGAGAGTGCCTGCATCCGTACAAGCTATCGAACTTGCTCTTGGTAACAGAATCATTGTCATTAATAGCAGGGAAGAGCAGCGATCCAATAGCTTGCATTTGGTACAGCCTGTGAACACCGATAGTTGTTTCCTCAGATACAACAACCAATCTTTCCTTCCTCTTGTGATATATGAGGACAACATCAAACTCTCGGTGCAAACAGTACAGCTGTAGCTTGTAAGGTGATGATAATTCCAACAGAGACCTTTATGCCTGCCAACTTAGTGACTTGTTGAAGAAGCTCATATCATTGCAAAGCAAAAAGTGTTTCATAAATACTCTGATATGAAACAGATCCGCCCCTATGAGATTCTCTTCCATGAGTTACATCGTAAACAAGTAAGAAAGCAATAGAGAATCTTAGAAATAAATTTCATCAGGTCTTCTGGTAATACTCTCACTGTCACATAACTGATTTTGGAGATACAAACCCAGTGCATGCTCTGGATCTGAAGAATATCCTGCTACCTTCATCTCCCAAGACATTTTCTCCAACATTGCATACATCTCCTGTGCCCGTGGGTGTGATCTATCACCATGAAGGAGGATCCCGAATTTGAGGATGCAGAGATACAGAACAAATAACATCACAGTTGGACGAGCACAACCCAAACATTGAAAACTCGCACTGAGCCATGGAAAGCTTGAGCATAGCAACAAAGTGTATCCGTAGCAGATCAAACTGGGGAAAAGACCAGAGAGCCATTGAAACACAAAACAGAGCTCCAAAATATTGCCCAGCTCGAAAGCACAGAACAGAGCTCTAATAGCAGTGTCAATGACGCCCAAAGCTTAAAAATAGAGAAGAAAAAGCAAGATGCATGGCGACCAACAGACCTGGGAGTACAAGCTCGAAGAAATCTCCTACAACAAAGGCAGGTAAGAGATTTGCACAGAAAAACCATGACTTGCAAATGCTACAGAGCTCCCAGCATGCGGCTTCATCTAAAACCACCATATCTAACCCATGGCTAGGCACTGGAAAACTTCCGGTCAGTATTAGAAACAGTAGTGAACGCAATCTCAGCCTCACTTGCAAAACTTGCCTCAAGATTTGATCGAGCTTCTTCCATGTTAGATTCACCACCTGGACAGAAGCGACTTTCCAAAATGAAAAGGCAAGACAGCTCGACTAAAACTTTATCTCGTTTTTCTGCTACAGCTGCAAGATCTTGCAACAACTGATCATGACTGTGGTCGCGTGCAACCAGAACATCAAGTTCGGCACCAACGGTTCCTTGGGATCACCCTGCAGCAGCTGTCACACTTTCTCTCCCTGGAGGCCACTGATTTTCTGAGGTAAGTTTACCTCTCGACCCTGTAGCTGCTGCATACCGCCAAAACTTCCTCACGGCACTTTCCGAGGAGAAATTCAGTTCAACGCTCCACGGATACTGCCTGCACAGCATGATTTTCGAGACCCACACCCACCTGTACGCATTGAAGGAGGATCCCAGAAGAGATTATGGTGAAGAAAAATGCGACTCCACCCACTCCCGTCTCCCTCACGCAAGGACAGAAAGGAAAACGCGGCAGCCAGTACAGTCGGCCAAGGTGGCAGTGGAGGCAGGTGGAAGCGATGGAAATCGACGCCCAACGGGGCATTACAGCCTCCATTTTTCAACGTTCAACAATTAACCAATTTGTTTGCGCAAAAGGCATCTCACAGGAAGACATGGTAACTCTATCAGGTAAGTTATACTAGAATTATTAAGGCTATGTTGCAGCAGGGGAAATTAATATCGATATTGACATTGAGAAATGAACAGATGCACATTCAATTGGTGTGTCACATTGTTCGTCATTCCATGATAGGCTTTACAAGTCAAAAATACCGGTCTTCAGGATCCCACTCTCGACGCTCAACTGGCTCGGCGACTGAGGCTTACATGCCCACCTGCTTATACTCCTGACCCAACCATGGCTTTGGAGCCCATCACCCCGACCAAGCTGGACAACAGATATTATTCACAGCTTCACAGAAACCGCGGATTATTGACATCGGATCAAACCTTACTCACAAATCCCTCCACTCGCACTATGGTGAATACTAATATTAAGATCCCATCAATATGGCACAACAAGTTTGGAGAAGCCATGGTCAGGATGGGGAGCATACAGGTGTCCACAGGATCCTAGAGTGAAATCAGAAGGAACTGCCGCATTGTGTTGTGACCAACATATTCATCTCTCGTTGCTTTACAAGGATTCATTCTTTCATCCATTTGTTCTCTCTTAACACTTGGTACAATTCTTTTATTCTTTCATTCTCTCCCGAGTCAAATAAGACTGCCACGAGGGAACCCAGAGATTAATGCCATTCAATTTTGCTACCCCTAAATATACATTCTTTAATTATATGGGGTTCTTTCCTTTGTTCATTATATGGATTGGATATAGCATTGAAGGAGTAACCTATCTCCCTATTTAGATACTCGTTTTAAAGTTTACCTTTTCTACATTTACTATATTATTTTAATATTGTAAATGTTTTACCTTGTTAAATTCTTCTCTTATAGATAAAGACAAGTAATAAAATTAAACTCCTTTAATGTTAAACGAATCTAACATTACCTATTTCATTACTTATTTCTCACAACATGTATAGGCATATTAATAGCTGAATTATGTTCAAACCTAATTGAAACAAGAACATCACTTAATATTTATGGCTTTTATAAAAAAATACAAGGAAGAGGCTTCATTTATATTGGTTGGATAGAATCCAACAAACCGTCAGAGAAGAAATTGGAGCGCTTGTTAGAGACATAAAAATTTGTATGCGATGAGATTGATCATAATAATAATAAGTTGGATGATGATATTCTCAAGCAGCCAAAAGTAGTTTGTATGGCGACGAGCGCCTCAAAAAGTATGCTAAACATTATGACATTCTCCGGCACTTAAGAGCAACAATACTGGTGATAGAAGACGCCGTTAAAGGTTTGAGGTGAAAATTATTCCATGCATTAGATCTTTCAATGAGCATCTTATTTAATTAAGAGATCACTTGCAACTACGTCCTTCAGTTGTTGAGTGTGAATCGGCTACCAAACACATCCCGAAAATATCCTTCTTTGAAAGATTAATAAATTGTGGGGTAGAGCACGTAACTATTCAATGTCAGAGAAAAATGAGGCCTTCCATATCTGCTCTGATATCATATTTGTATCCTTTAATCTTGCAGGTACATGACAGTGTTATGAATTTTGAAGATAACAAAGGAATTAAAACAAGTGTTTTTCTTAGATCACAAGTTCCAAGAATCCAGAGAGCATGACAACGAATGCCAACAACAAAACTAATATTAAGGAATCAAGGTTAATTGTAGAAATTTTCCTCTATTGTACCGGAAAGGATATGACAACAATGATATAACCATTTTGACAATGTACAAAGGTCAGATGAGTGAAATTCAGTAAATACTCAAGAACCGTAATCTTAGCAGAACTCAAACAGGATTGATGCTGAAGCATTAAAGACTCCTAGAGTATGTTTCGTGGTTAAATTTCAAGGAGAGGAATGAAAAACTAATATATTATCTCTTGTAAAGAGTAACAAAGTGGTATGGGTAGTAGGATCGAAAGGGAGCGTCATGTTTCTCAAAGTTTTGATAGCCAAAGATTATAGGCAGGTGAAGAATCACTACTGGAGAAAGGATCATTTACCCACAATGTTATCCACAAACTAGTCATTTTGTAGAAAAAATGTGAATTATCAAAATAAAATGGAAATGCTTTATTAAAAAAGAATATGAATATTCCACGATTTTATCAAATCACATTTAAACTTGTGGAATAATAATATTCTAATATTTAAATCCTAAAAAAACTATATTTATTTTCAAGTTTTGAAAAATAACATAGTTTTTAAATTATAATTGTTGTCATAATTACACAACCCAAATATAATGTATCACACTTCTAGTTTGTCACACAATTTTAAAGTTCATTCCAATAATATATATTTATAATGCCCATGTAAAACAACACTGAGACCAAGAAACAACCTAGGTTTAGTTAGTAAAATTATGGAATAAATTTTGATAGGGAACTCAGTTTTTGGCAAACGAGGACTTTATGGAAAGCTCTCGACGTCCTCTTTATACAAAAACCTTAAAATTTTAGTTTGGATAAAGTTTTAGGGGTCAATTTTGAGAAAACATTTTTCTGTCACTAAACAGGTGAACTGGTATTTTTAACTTATAAGATTTGTTCTAATCCAATATTATTTCTTTCTCAACATGCCAACTAGACATGGAGGATTTTACTTGGAATATTTTAGGATAGATTACTAGGTTAAAAAGTTTGATTGATTTGCAATTGAAAATTATCCATTTTATATAGCAAGAAGTCTGCAATTTTGCCTTTGCCTGATTTGAAAGGTTCTATAAACAATTTTCATAAGTATTTTAGTTTGTTTGGGGTTGTTTTGACCTTAAAATAAAATTTGATATTTCATTTTGTCATCTTTGATGTTGCAGGGTCATTCTATTCAATTTCTGATTAATAATTGCCAGTATAAAAATTATCTAACAGAGCTCAAATTTGAATAGATTTATTTACATTTACCAACTCTAAACTATGAATTCATTCCATCATAATCTAACATACTAAGTTGATTTAAATCAAGTGTGCAAAAGCCAAAAGATACAGTTCTGCTTTCTAAATTATCATACTTTTCAAAAGAACAGAGTATTGTAAAATTTCTTCATACGTATTCCACTTTTCAACTTTCTAAACAAAGATTTCATAGTGCTTTTAAATTATCAGATTCAAATATAACAATGCCATTTGAGGAAAGTAATACAATCTTCTATTCATTTAAAAAGATATCTTTACAACTTCCTTCTTTCATTCCTTAAATACCACAACAGAATACAATTTTCTTCTCATTCATTCAAAAAAATAAAATAGAGTACATCTCTTTCACATTTCGAGTTACAACTTTCATAGCCAATACAAAACATCTTTCCATCACAAATAATATACAAGGTCATCCACTTCAAAGTGGGAAAAGGGTTACAATAAGAAATAATCTCAACAAGGACTATCAAACTTGTCTTTTTCCTCTACTCCAGAACAACAACATGAAGATCCTTTTCATATTAAACCTTTCGTTAAGGGAAAGGATCAAGGTGTTTTTTTTCCAATCAAGAATCTTAGTAAACCACTACAAATACAAGAAAAATTTAAAGTGTTAATCACTATGTTTTGTGTGTTGGGCTGTTAGGGATACTTTTAGTTGAGGTGTTCAAAGCATTCATACCACAATTTTCGCATAGATTAACCATGAACTATAAAATATAAACATGTAGAGGTCTCAAATATATTAATAACTTAGAGACATGAATGATAGTCAACCACCTCTATTGCAACTACATCATGCAAACTCAGTAATTCTCTTATTCTAGCAATAGGTGGAGAAACATTCACAATCTTTACAGTAATAGAATTATAAATTTGATCTCTTTAGAATGTAAATGAAAATAAAACTTTTATACTAAAATAACGGCATTGATGCACCCATATTGCACTTGCATAGTGTCGATCCTAAAACATCCACTCGATAGGAATTTTCGGATATAATATTAGAAGTTATACAATCAGAAAGATAAGATAGAAGATTATGAAAAAATTAAATGGTTAGAAGCACCAAAAGTATACATCCTTATATCATTTGATGTAGAGTATGAACTAAGGGAGACAAGTGATGATGTGAACTATAGATAAATTAGTTTTCCTCTAGATCCCTACTTTCCAATCCTACTTAATAAAACTAAACATATCAACATTAATTCAACTCATTTTTGGTACAAATATAAATCCTCTTCCTATTTATATCTAAAATATTTATTTATCATGTTTATATGTCTAAATTTTATGAAGAACCAAGAAAGGTGTATATAGAAGAGCTAATAGCACTTGAAGGGATAATGTAACATGTCTAATAAATATATGAGTATATCAAGAAGTTTATTGTAAGTTTAACTCTTTATATCATAAATATTTAAGCATTTTCATATTAATTTATTGTCAAAAAATCCAGTGATAATGTGAACAGTGTGAAAAGGATGTTCAACAATATGTATTATGAGTGTGAAAACATAGTGCATTTACATTTGGAACATTATTAATGATTTTATTATTAATGAACGTAGTAGTACTATGTATAGGTATACTAGTAGTATTATTTCCAATAAAAACATCTAAATGATGACTATAAGTAGGAAGAGGAAGCTGAAAAACTAAAAGTGACTAAATATTGAATAGTGCAATGTAGTTAATCTAATCTAGGAGAAAAGTATAATGTAGAAAACAAATGTACTAAAGAATTACATAAACTAGAATGAGTAATTAAACTAGATGAAACTAATAACCTAGTGTGTAATAAAGAAGAAGAAATGACTTAACTAATATCCAGAGACTGGTGCGAGAATGTTGCAGTGTCATATAAAAATCAGGAACTAGGAATGACTATGTAGTAGTGCTAGAAATGATATATCTGGATGATGTGACTTGACTAGGGCACCATTGAGTGCTTTGGTCTACTATTTGGGTGCCCTGGTCTATGTAAAAGCTTCGAATCTAGTTTTTACAAGGCTGTAAGATAGTCTAGAACTCTTTCTTTCTGTCGCACTAAATTATGTGTGTTCCACTAAATATTATGAATATGCCAAGATGGATAAATGACTTGCAAGACCCCAAAACAAGCATCAAACCCTAAAAAGAAAAATGCATATGAAGGGGTCAAACTATCCTCAATTACCACAAGGGTGTACTTACTGATTGAGCGTTGCACTACATCTCAGACCCAGTGTAGTTCTGTGTACAAGTGTGTGTGAATATGTCCTAGGTTGATCTTTTTCCAGTCACACTTTGTGAAGTAATGACTAATAACTTTGTGTAGAAAATGTAATAAAATTTGTGTATGGAATAGAATAGAATCCCTCCCCCTATGAAGTGTGTGTTGATGCAGATCTCCTAGCTTGTGCCTTGATGATGATGGATCTATATAGATGTCAATGCAATAGATGGATGGAACTCTAGATGGCATGATAGTATATAGTGATGTTAGGTCCCTCATTATGGTCTCATAGATTTATATTTATAGGGTTCTCTTGGTCCAAATTTGTAATTAACCTAAAAAAAACTAACCTCCTAAGAGATAAGGATGAAAAATGGCTAGAAAAGATCCAAGAAAAGGCGGGAAAGTGCAAAAGGGACTAGGTCACCCCAAAATGGGACTAGGGCGTCCACAGACACCCTAGTACAAAATATGGTTTCCCCAGTTAGGGCTAAGACGATATAGGATCTTCATAAATATGATGGATAGGTATATGCATTTGTTCACAAAATCTGAAATAAAATAATAGAAATGACCAAAAAGATGAGGGTTCATTATTACTTTCTTTCTTTGATAACCTTCTAAATAGTATTATGATACTGTGATAAATAATTGCATAAAGTGCATGATTTTGTGACTACATTTTTCCCCCACTTTATGTTGTTGAGTGGAAAGCTTGGTAACATAAAGTAGATAGAGATGCGTATCTGACGCTGCTATTAAGTGATGAAGAAAGTGTGTTGAAGGAATATAAAAAGTGTGAAATGATAAAAATATGGAGTGTGGAAACTATAGATGAAAAATGATCAAAGAAAAAGTGATGAGATTGAACCTAGGGCAAAACACATATGTGTAGTTACCACAATGTATACCTGTTTGGTTAGTAAAACATGTATAATATTGTAGAATGTTGTTGTTGTTTCCCCCATTTGATTTCTTGTTTCTCATACGGTCGGACCTTTAAGGAGAAAATGCTCAAGTAGTCAAATATGTATGTATATAAGTGTGCAAATGCTATGTAAAATACACATGTAAGTGTAAAATATGCAGAGTGTAAATGTAAATGGAAATATAAAAGGAACATGTGTACTTAATCCATGTCAAGGAAGAGTGTAAAATGATATCCTATATTACGAGTTTTTTGGGCGATCTCATGCCACCTTGGCTGAAGAAGTGTAGGGAAGACATGCACTATGTCCTCTAAGATCTAACTGCTTTTGTTCAAATGTGTGTAAAGAGATCTCTCATCTTGTCTTGGGTTTTAGGTGATCCAATGCCACCGCCCAAAAATTTTAGGGAGGAAATGATTCGTGTCCTGAAATTCATGGGTGAAGTATACCTAAACTAAGGGAGTTGGATATCATTTGTTACTGCTGAATTAGTTATAAGATTAATTGAAATCTGCAGCTATGTGTGTGTATTACAAAAACGTAACAATCACATATTCTGCAATCTTCATGATACCTTCAGCAAAAGAACACAAGGGCCCCAAAGGACATTTGTGTTGTCTTAATGAAGACACCAAATTACAGAGTAGGTGAAGTGTTGAGTTTTGGGACAACAAACATAAGTGCAGATTACAAAAAAATCAGAGTTCATTACTAAATGTTACAGGTTCTCATTGATGTTCTTTCCTTCATGATTAAGACATTCAATTATATGACTGAGTTGTTTAGTTCATCATACAATCCATACAGAAAGCTGAAATGCAGGAAGAAATATACAACTCATTTAGAATTCAATGTTTTATTCACAAGGAAGGTCAAATGTTTCCCACACAAGCCATGGGATGTGACTAAAAAGTAAAGTACATCTACTGAAGAAAGAGGTACACATGCATGAAATAGAAAGCAAAGGAATATGAGTGAACCCATCATTGCCTTTGTATATTCTTCATTGTGCAGAGCATCTCCTTGCCAGCTCCTTTCATCCTCAAGGCATGGTACCTAAAAAGTAAAAGAAAGGAATCATCAATAAAGAGCTCAGGGTTAATCCATATTCCTACACTACCTAATTCATGCATATGGATCTCTAAGCAATAGGAGATATAGCTTTCTCAAAGATCAGATTGCATAGCTCACTCAGAGTGAAGAAAGAGAAAAGAAAAGAAGAAAACATGGACATAAGAGAGGCCAAAAAGCCTAAGTATTTTCTAACTATTTTCCTAAGTGTGCAGGTACAAGTTGCAGCCAAGGAAAAATAGACAAGTCATAAGTGCATGCAAGAAAAAGGAATGAAGATAAGATTTTGAAAAATTTGCCAGGGCTTCACCATGTAAAATCAACATTTCAAATTTTCCAGCATACATATAAAGATGTAATGAAGCTCAAACACATTATTGAAGCAAGAAAATAAATGGAACTACATTATTTCAACAAAACTTAAATTGTTCAACATATAGGAATTTGTGAAACAAAGTTTCTAGAAATAATATGTCCAATGTAGAGTTACAAAAAAGTGAGGAATCAAAGTCAAGCTCATAATTTTACAATATGGAGCCACCCTATAGCACTATTTTTCAAGAATAAGAGTTACATTATTTTCAGATAGTCAAGAACATTGATACAGTCAAGCAGTCAATAGATAAAGTTTTCAAAAACATTCAAAGCTCACCAAGTTCAAAGATGGTGTTTTCATAATAAGTAGTGCAATAATTCAAGGTAACCATCAAAGCAAGACCATTGTTCTAGTTCTGAAGGAAAAGGAAAAAAATGATGGAATTATTTTGGAAATGAGATTTTGGTATCTCAACAGAGCTCTAGAATAGAGGGATTACAAAATAGAAAATCAGAAGATCCATATTTACTCATCTTAGAGCACTAGTTTTAGTTTAGCATTGAGATAAGCACAACTTACAAATCTTAAATACAAAAGGCATGCTACAACTATCATCATTTTAGGAGAACAATCAAAGGAAGAATGAATTATCAGTGTCTTGAGCCAAAGGGGAAACACCAAGTAACCTTACGAAGCCACCAATATTACAAAAGTTACAATATGATAAACCAATTACATTCAAGCACTCATCTCATGGGGAATTTCAATGTTCAAGTGATCTCAGATTGAAAAGGATTAAAGCAAGTATTCTCAAAGGGGTGCTATAGATTTTTCAAAGAATCAAGTTGATCTTGAACAATGAATTATAAATGGATTCTCTAGAATACAAAAATTGAGCCAAGGATTTTATAATAGACTTGAAGTAATATACAGAACCTATATTTGCAAAAAATCATAACCATCATTTCTACAATATTCTCAACAAATGCAAATGAAATAATAGTTTTCAGAGGTTAAAGAAAAAAAATCATACAGAGAAGGGGTGGAAGTAAGTATCTAGAATGAAGAAATTACTTTATGTCCACCATAGGAAAAAAAGTAAATACAAAGCCTCTACAGAAACAAATATCAGAGAGGAGTGCGGATCCGGGTCAACAATCGAATAACCCATGAATGGGTGTCAGTAGATCAGGTTTGAATCAAAATGTCAAAGATAAACTATGCAACTTACCACATGGGCCAACACTTTGAACCCAAATAAAAAGATTTCCCTAGTCTGAAAAGAAAATCCAATAGAGTTGAGGTACCCATCAATGATTATTATTATTATGACTCAAGGTAAAGGGAAACAGTCCCAGTGGAGAAGGGTAAACATTCACCCACATTTTCTCTTGACATCACGTCTACCCAAGCTCAAACTTCAAATCAAAGACACTACAATGTGTGAAACACAAATACCCAAATCGAAAACATTAGATTTGGAGTTAAGGGTAGAGTAAGGTTGCGATGAAAATGGAACCCAAATGGATTTCAAGCACAAAAATGCAAAGCTTCCAGAGCGAAAGAGGTTCAAATTTCAACAATGGTGGCAGAGTTAAAATGGAATGCCATAAGCCCGAATGATGGTCATTTTTTAGAACTCGACTAGGAAAACCCTTATCTAACTCTCCAAGTTAGTCAAACCCAGGGATCTCTAAAAAATGACAGATAAAAATTACCCAGAATGGAAATCATCCAACAAACCTTCACAACCGTTCAAGGTAAGCTAATAGAAGAATTATAGAGATCATGATAATAAAATATAGACCAGTTTCAAGTGAACAAAAGTTCTTCTTTTACGACACCCATTGAAGATAAATCTGGCCCAAACTAGTATTCAAAAGTCACTTACCTTATTACAGTGAATGAGCTTGAAGATTTCAACCATGTCGGCTAACTCATAGAGATCAAGAACCAAATAGAACCGAGTTCAGCAATGGTGAACAAGTCTTCTTCAAAACCCTCACAGAACTCCAATAGAACCATCAGAGTTTGAAGAACAATAATGTTGGCCACCTTCACATTCCCACACAGAGATCTCAAAAAGAAGAAGAATGGCTACGAATATACCAAATACAAAGTCACAAAGGCCCCACAGGCTAGGGAAATGCTTAAAGCTGAGCTCAATGCTCAGAATAATGGCGTCAAAGAAAATTTTTCTAGGCTTCACCCATAGAGTGAAAGTCCAAATGAAATGATGTTTAGGGTTGAATTGATCTTACAATGCAAAATCGAGAGATGAATTAGCAGAATTCAACCACAGTTTAAAGATCAACGATCAAAATGACAAGTACACAGATCAAAGGCCAAAGATCAAGCTTTGCAAACAATGAAAACCATGGTTAAAATGCATTTATGACATGGCAGAAACCCTAAAATCATGCTTTGAAGATCAACGATAAAAATTGACAAGTACAGATCAACACTCACAAATGGATCATCAGAATCAATGCAAAGTAGTCCAAGTGAAATGGCGGTTGTTGACCAACTTATTCAATTTCCAAAATTTTCAAATTGTAAAACTTTCACCCACACCCACAAGCCCAACAAGGACATGTGTCATCACCAAAATAGAAGTGGAAAAAGTGGGGTTTGGGCCCTTTTTAAGTTTTGAAACCTTTTTTAAAAAGTTAAAATTTCCAAGCTTTCATCATAGGCCCGTAGGCCCGAGAAGTACATGTGTCACCATTACAACAAAAGTGGAGGCCGGGGATATTTTAAGTTTGAAACTTTTTGCAAAAAGGTTAAAAGTTCCAAAAATTTCCCGCAAGCCCGAGCCTCCACGGCCAAAACCCTAAACCACAGGTTCAAGATCGATGGCGAAGATGAAAAGGACATAGATCGATGGCCCAGAAATGATCAACAAATATCAAAGAAAACTCAATTTGAGTTACATATGCCACCAAAAAGTTACCAAGGGGTGAGTCACCATGGGAAGGGGGGCCAACCCATGTCACCAATCAAATTATCATTGCATTAACTTTCAAAGTCCAAACTATAGTCATTTCCAAATAATGCAAAATGCCATCATACATGCTTATCACCGAAAAGGTGAATTTTGAAATATGCCAAGGCCGACAACTATGGGGTGGCAACTATATACTATAATACTCATTATAAAGTGTGGTAACTATAGTATGGTCATGGTAAATAATCAAAGGTGGCCAAGTATGGTAGTGTGAAGGTGGTCCCCACTTCAAGGAGTTAGAATTGATTTGCAGTGTCACTCATGTGACCATTTTGAAGGAGATGTCAACATCAGAGATAAGGGTGGTCCCCACAAATGATATTTTGGATGAATTATTTTGCAAAGTATTGCAATTAATGTAATTTATTTTTTCTCAATACACAGGAGTATTTTTGCATGCCTTCACAACAAGACAAAATAGAGAAGAAGACAAAGTTGCATGTTCATGGAGAGAGACTTGCCTAGCAAGCAATCTTATTTTTAGCAAATTATTCATCCTTCTCTTCTTAAAAATAGAACAATCAACTTCAGTTTGACTGTATTGTAATTAAGGCTAATAATGCCTATTTGTAATTGCATGCTCTATTTTTTTCCTTTATCTATTATTAAATAAAGGATAAAAATAGAATGCATGGGTGAGTACAAGCCTTAGGCTATTTTTAGGAAGAGGGTGAATTTTATTTTTTGCTATATATTGTGTGCCTTTGCAAAGCACAAAGAGGGAACCTTCTGGAGGACTTTTTGGATATAGGAGTACTGAAGCAATTTTTTCAGTTTTTCCTTCTGAGTGTGAAGAATTTCTACCTTACCAATTATTTGTAGTCTTGTGTATGTTTCTATTAGTCTTGTGAATGCAAATTCCCTGATCAATCATCTTACCCTACTGCAAAATTCAGTATTTTTTGCATAATTTTAATGTGCATGTTAACTTATCAGTGTTGTTGTGATATTTTCCCTCAGTACAACAAAGTGTTTTCCCTTAAATATTCTGTAGAAAACTATTGGCTCATGCATCAAAAATCCTTCACATATCAATTGTGCATATACTCAGTCAAAGTCCTCATACAAATTTGGTGTATCACCTTAGTTTTAATTACTTTACAGTCATCTTTTACTCTTAAACCCCAAATCAATTTAGGATACATCAACAAGGAACCGACCTTGATATCGAGACTCACCTCAAAATAGGTATACCCACAGACCTGAGGTGTTTCCATTGTATCTACGAAAGAGAGAGATCAAATTTTGCAAGCTTAGAAAACCTGACAGCCATCTCTCTACAGGGTGCACTTTTGAGAGATAACAGTTTTTGGCATGCCCAGTGGGACAACGAATCAGATCTGCATGCAAGTTACAAATTCTACAACAGATCTACAATAGATTTACAACAGTTACAAAGTCACTTTCAGGAGCAAGTTGCAGCAATTTATTTTAAAGATTTGAAGATCTTTTGGTGACTCCACAGAGCTGATTTCATACTAGTATTGCAACATGTTCCATGCCTAAAGTGACTACAAGATCATCGGTAAGAGGAATTCCTCCTAAGTTTGTTTCTTTACCCTTGAATTCTACTAGAAGGAGAAGAGTTGGTAATACTTTACCTTATAATAGACCTGGTTTTGATAACCCTCCTCCTAATATTCCTTCACCATGTATCAATTTCTCTATTAACATCCCAGTTTTTCAAATGGCTATTCAACCACCAAGGAATTTTGTGACCTTTACTAATGGCAGTCCATTAGTAATCCCAGTTTACCATGACATTCCTAATGCTGCCATGAAAAGTTTTCCATCATTCACGGGTGAAAATCAGGTTACACCTATGCTTGAACATATCAAAGATGTTGCAGCCCTATGTGCAGTCCATAATATCACTCATGAAGACGTAGCTTTAAGACTTTTAGCTGCATCTTTTAAAGGGCAAGGCCTTGCAATGGTATAGAAACCTAGAAATTGAAGCATAAGAACTTGGGATAACTTAGGTGAAAAATTGCTGAAACAGTTCTAGGATAATTCAGATCATTTGTCTCTCATTGAACAATTGTCTACTATTAAAAGAGCTCCCAATGAGTTTATGTCCAGTTTCAATATCCATTTTTCCAGAACTTGGGAAAGAATTCTAGCAAGTGTCAAGCCTCAAGCTGATCATGCTTTCCTTTATTATCTTAGGGCATTAAATAGTGATATCTCAACTATGATTCAATCAATGGGGGAGAGACACTCCCAACAGCCTACGATATCACTATCCAAGCTGAAAATAGTCTTATTCAAGCTGGAAAATTGGCACCAAGGCCTTCAATGCCCTTTTTGGTAGATTTAGCACCTATTCCTCAGCCTATTACAATCATAGAACCTACTTGTTGTAGCTCCATCAGATGATGTATTTAAAGCTTTGCAAACTATGGGAAATAAATTGACTTCGATTGATAACAGAATTACATTATCTAGCAGACCCTATCAGGCTCCTTATCAACAAAATCAACAAAATCAACAAAATAGGTAGCCCTATCAACAAAATCAAAATTATAGGCAACCTTACCAAAGAAAGGTAAGTTTGACCCAAAGGCTCCTAGTTCATCTAACACTTTAGTCCCAGTTAATATGGCTACAAGAGTGGTGTCAACCTTGCAATCAACCTCATTCAACTGCAACTTGCCCAAATGATTTTTGAATCTGAATCTTGTTGCACAACCTCAATCTGAAACATTGTTCATGCCTCAAATGGAGGGTGGGCAAGCAAGAAACTCATGTTCAAAAGGCACCTGAATAGAATTTAGTCAGTTTTAATGAGGAGGATTTCATTATAGTCACTACTAGGGCTCAAGGGAAAGCTCTGAAAAGTCAAAAACAACAAAATAGGCCTATCCTACCTACTATCACTGATAAGACAACATCTATAGTTCCAAAGTCAACCAACAACCCTGTTGTTCCTCAAAAACAACAAGTGTTCCAGTTGATAAAGGCCATCAAAAATAGCTACAACTTGATCCAAGAAGACTGTTTATACCTCAGATATCTAAGGCAACTGAAGCAGAATCAATTTTCGCTAAGGCCTACTCTAAGACAATTGAATCCATCTCTAAAATAGTTGCTTCTTTTAACATTGTTGATGTAATGAAAAAGCATAATGTTAATATCTCAATGTGGGATGCTCTAAGTATTCCTGGACAACAAGATTTACTCTCTCATGAACTAGCTAAGTTGCAGATTTCTTCAAATACAACAAAAAAGAAGTTCATAAGACAGACATGGTCCTTGGAACGTTTGAACAAGACCACATTAAAGAAGTTAAGTGGATGGTTCAAAAGTTCTGAATGCTCATGATATCAAGAAACCACCACCATTTTATTTATCATTAATTATTGGAGAACATCTAGTTCATAATTACATGGTGGATAGTGGTGCAAGTAGCACAGTTATGCCAAAAGCAATTGCAAAAAAATTGGGTTTGTAGTATGAGCCTACAGAAAGGAGTGTCTTACAACTTGATGGAACTACAACTAATACAGTTGGTATAATCAAAAATTTAGAAGTGACGTTACATGCTTGCCCAAATGTTTCTATTCTACAAGATGTTACTATTGTGGATTTACCTCCATACTTTGCCTTATGCTTATCTAGAGACTTCACAAAAAAAATAGGAGGTTATCTCTCTTCAGATTGGTCCTTCTTATTTTTCACTACTCATTATGGTACCAAAGTTACTATCAATTCAGAGCCATTGGCCAGATTTCACATTGAGCCTCACTCTTCAAATGTAGTGGCTAATTATTCAGCCCTAGATCAGTCTGATTTTGATGAGGTAGCTCATGTTTCAACATTAGATGGTGTTTCTAACATGTTTATGGATGAAAAGACAGTGGAAGAACATGCTCATGATCCTTTTAAGGAAGTTGAAGAACACTGTTTGGTGTGTATTGTATGCATGAAGAAAATACACCACTTCCCTTACTTGTCCAAAATAGAAGATTCAACAGAAGGGATTTGGAAGCTTCATTTTGATGGAGCTAAGAACAAGAAAGGACAGGAGCAAGGTCTGATGCTCACTTCCCCAATGAATGAAAGGTATTTCTCAGCTTTGAGTCTCCAATTTTCATGTACTTGTAATGTAGTTGAATATGAAGCATTAATTCATGGCTTACTTTGGGCTAGAAAGAGAGGTATCAACATGCTATAGATTTTTGGTGACTCTGAGTTGGTTATTAATCAATAAAAATTTCAATGTTTGTAAGAATCCATTAATGAAGTCTTACAGACATAGAGTTTCAGACTTAATGGAAGATTTTGATGCTATTAATATTCAGTCTATTCCTAGAGCTGAAAACAAGCATGCAGACAGACTTGCAGCAGTTGGGGCTAGTTTTGAAGTGCTTGGAACAAATTGAAAATAGCAAAATCCAGCCTCATATAAAGTTAATTGTCAGGCCCTCAATACTTGATAATGATTCAAATTGGCAAGTTTTTGAAAGTGATGATCAAATTTGCAGGTTTTTGCAACAAGAAGCTAAGTTTTCTATAGTTAATCAGATAAATTACAACACTTATATGGTGACCAGATTGTTCAGTTGAAGACAAATAAACTTCCTCGAGGTCTGGTCACATTAGAAGACATCTTCAACACTTGACGATCAGTTAAGAAAGGTCAAGACTAAAATGTCAACCCACACTGATAATTACGAAGAGATCTCGGTTGATGAAGGGAAAAAGCTATTTCTTGGAAAGGTATGTTCCTTAACTAAAAAAGTCATTTATTAATCTTTGCAAGGAGTTTAAGGATGTTTTTTCTTGGAAATACCAAGATCTAAAAGGATTTGATCCTAGTTTAGCACAACATACAATTGAGTTGCAACCAAATTCTAAACTTGTTAGATAGAAACAAAGGCCTGTGAATCCCAAAATAGAACCTCTGATGAGGAAAGAATTATCTAAGTTGATTGAATCGGGTATTATCTTTCCAGTTAAGCATTCAAGTTGGGTAGCCAATCTTGTTCCTGTTAGGAAGAAGAATGGTGAAATCAGACTATGTGTAGATTTTAGAGATCTTAATAAGGCTTCATTAAAAGATCATTACCCACTCCCAAACATGGATCAGATTTTGAGAATAGTCTCAGGTTCAGATAGACTATCTCTTCTAGATGGTTACAGTGGATATAATCATATTTTAGTCCGAGAAGAAGATAGATATAAAACAACTTTTACCACCAAGTGGGGTACTTATGCTTACAAAAGAATGCCTTTGGTCTTTCAAATGTGGTGCAACGTTTCAACGTGCAATGGACATGGATTTTCATAGCTTATTAAATAAATGCATCCTTGTTTATTTAGATGATGTTACTATATTTTCAAAAGATTCTTGAAGAACATCTAATGCATTTAAGGTAGACTTTTCAGTTGTGCAGCAATTGGAATATCTTTGAATCCACTGAAGTCTATCTTTTCAGTACATCAAGGCAAGCTACTTGGCCATATTGTTTCTAAGAAGGTTTAGCAATTGATCCTTTTAGATCAAAGCCATATCACAACTATCATTGCCCCATCATAAGAAGGCATTACAGAGTTTTCTTGGAAAAATCAACTTTGTTAGAAGATTTGTTCCAAATTTTGCAGCATTGGTTAAACCACTCACAACTATGCTAAAGAAAGAGAAAAATTTCTCTTGACCAGTGAAGGGAGAGAAGGATTTGAATCAATCAAAGAAGCTATCTCTCAAGCTCCTACTCTTGCAAATCCAAATTTTGATAAATATTTTACAATGTATGCACTTGCAGGAGCTGAAACAATCTCAACTATCTTGACTCAATTCAATGATGAAAATATTGAACAACCTATTGCTTTCTTTGGACAGAGCTTGCATGATTATGAAACAAGGTACACATTTCTTGAAAAATAGGTACTTTCAGTAGTCAGAGGACTAAATAATTTCAAGTATATGCTTTCAACAATAAAATCCATGTTCTTGTTTCTCATCCAAGTGTGAAAGCATTCTTACTAAATAAGGAGTTGAATGAGAAAAGAGCAAACTGGATAACAAAGGTCATGGAGTATGATGTTGATATTTGGGTTGCTAAGATGGTTCGAGGGAAAGGTTTATGTGAACATCTAATTGCTGATATGGAAAAACAACAAGTTACAGAACCAGATGATTCAAAACAACATGCTGAAATTACGTATCAACAATCAGAAATCATGGTTCAACCAGAAAAAATCAACAACTGAGCTCACTCACGAGATTCAGAATCAAGATGGATGACTGATTTGGTTAATTATCTACAACATGGCACCTATCCGTAAAGGTATGGACAAGAATAAATGAAGGTATTTCAGATTACAAGTTGTACCTTATATCTTCATTGATAATGTGTTGTTCAAAAGAGATATAAATGGAATCTTGTTGCGGTGTGTTGACTATGATAAAATTCAGAAAATATTGTCAGAATTCCATGAAGGACCTGCAGGAGGTCACTTCTCATGTACCACAGCCTTAAAAATTATGAAAGCTGGTTACTATTGGCCTAGCATATTCAAAGACTATTTTGAATGGATTAGAAAGTGTAAAAATGTGCTTTCTTTGTTGGAAAAGAACATCTAGCTTCGCTTACCTTTACAACCTATTTCAGTTGATCAACCTTTTATGCAGTGGGGTCTTGACTTTATTGGCATGATAAATCCACCTTCTTCATAAGGACACAAGTGGATCTTAACTACTACAGATTACTTTACACGATGGACTGAAGCAATAGCCTTGAAGGATGCTAATGAAGCTTCATACTATCCTTTTATGAAGGAATAGTTTGCAGATTTGGTGTTCCAACAACTATCATATCAGATAATGCTTTAGCTTTTCTTGGTGCAAAGATAACAGATTGGGCTATCAAACATGGAATATATCTAAGTTCTTCATCTAATTATTACCCACAAGGTAATGGCTTAGCTGAGAGTACTAATAAGAATCTATTAAGGATCATCAGAAGAACACTCAAGGATAATCAAAGAGCTTGGCATCTGATGTTGAATTCAGCACTTTGGGCTGACAGAGTGACTCCTAAAAGATCAGTTGGCAATTCACCATACAAACTTGTGTATGGAAAGAAGCGAGAATGCCTATTTCAGTTGAGTTACTTGCATTGGATTTGCTACATCAAATGGAGCTTCTTGAAAATGAACCATTACAGGTTCATTATGCAGAGTTAATGGAATTACAAGAGCTAAGAGAGAGCAAGGTCACTTAAATGAGATCAAGCTCATTTAAATATGGAAAAATCAAAACAAATGAAGAAGACTTTTGACAAGAAATCCAAATTTAGAGTCTTCAATGAAGGAGATATTGTGTTAAAATGGGATGTTGATCGTGTAAAGCCAGGAAGACACTCAAAGTTTGATACACTCTGGAGTGGTCCTTACATGATTTCAGCTAGCAAGGAACACAATGCTTTTCAGCTTTCAAAGCTAAATGGAGAGGAACTTCCCATTCCTGTGAATGGTATGTTTCTCAAACACTATTATTGAATATCTTACAATGATTGTTAGAGTAGGATTTCCCTTCAATAAGTGTAGTTTTCTACACATTGCATCATTTTTCAAATTCAATAAGTGCATTCATGCACATGATCTAGTTTACCAGATCCTTTCCCAGTTTTAGTTCATTTTGGAAGGGTTGGACCTTTCGAAAAGGTAGATTTTGGTTATATGCTTTGGACTCCATGCCCAATGGACAAGAGCAAGGCACTAGTCTTTAAGCTAGCAGGTAGCTTTCCCCATAGGATCACCAAAATGTTGACAATTTTTGCACTTGTGTAAAAATGGGCAACTCAAACTTCATCATTACGATGAAAGTCATGGGTGAAGTATACCTAAACTAAGGGAGTTGGATATCATTTGTTACTATTGAATTAGTTATAAGATTAATTGAAATCTGCAACTATGTGTGCTATTACAAAATGTAACAGATCACATATTCTGCAATTTCATGATACCTTCAGCAAAAGAACACAAGGGCCCGAAGGACAACTGTGTTGTCTTAATGAAGACACCAAATTACAGAGTAGGTGAAGTGTTGAGTTTTGGGACAAAAACATAAGTGCAAATTACAAAAAAAATCGAGTTCATTACTGAATGTTACAGGTTCTCATTGATGTTCTTTCCTTCATGATTAAGACATTCAATTATATGACTGAGTTGTTTAGTTCATCATACAATCCATACAGAAAGCTGAAATGCAGGAAGAAATATACAACTCATTTACAAAATTCAATGTTTTATTCACAAGGAAGGTCAAATGTTTCCCACACAAGCCGTGGGATGTGACTAAAAAGTAAAGTACATCTACTGAAGAAAGAGGTACACATGCATGAAATAGAAAGTAAAGGAATATGAGTGAACCCATCATTGCCTTTGTATATTCTTTGTTGTCAGCAGAGCATCTCCTTTCCATCTCCTTTCATCCTCAAGGCATGGTACCTAAAAAAAAAAAAAAAGGAATCATCAATAAAGAGCTTAGGGTTAATCCATATTCCTACACTATTCTAATTCATGCATATGGATCTCTAAGCAACAGAGATATAGATTTCTCAAAGATCAAATTACATAGCTCACTCAGAGTGAAGAAAGAAAGAGAAAAAAAAAGAAGAAAACATGGACATAAGAGAGGCCAAAAAGCCTAAGTATTTTCTAACTATTTTCCTAAGTGTGCAGGTACAAGTTGCAGCCAAGGAAAAATAGACAAGTCATAAGTGCATGCAGAAAAAAGGAATGAAGATAAGATTTTGGAAAAAAATTTGTCAGGGCTTCGCCATGTAAAATCAACATTTCAAATTTTCCAGCATACATATAAAGCTGTAATGAAGCTCAAACACAGTATTGAAGCAGAAAAGAAATGGAACTACATTATTTTGACAAAACTTAAATTGTTCAACATACAGGAATTTGTGAAACAAGTTTCCAGAAATAATATGTCCAATGCAGAGTTAAAAAAAGTGAGGAATCAAAGTCAAGCTCATAATTTTACAATATGGAGCCACCCTATAGCTTTTTTTCAAGAATAAGAGTTACATTATTTTCAAACAGTCAAGAACATTGATACAAAAGTAAGTAAGATCAATAGATAAAGTTTTCAGAAACATTCAAAGCTCACCAAGTTCAAAGATGGTGTTTTCATAATAAGTAGTGCAATAATTCAAGGTAACCATCAAAGTAAGACCACTATTCTAGTTCTAAAGGACAAGGAAAAAAATGATGGAATTATTTTGGAAACGAGATTTTGGTATTTCAACAGAGCTCTAGAATAGAGGGATTACAAAATAGAAAATCAGAAGATCCATATTTACTCATCTTAGAGCACTAGTTTTCAATTTAGCATTGAGATAAGCACAACTTACAAATCTTAAATACAAAAGGCATGCTACAACTATCATCATTTCAGGAGAACAATCAAAGGAAGAATGAATTATCAGTGTCTTGAGCCAAAGGGGAAACACCAAGTAACCTTACAAAGCCACCAATATTACAAAAGTTACAGTACGATAAACCAATTGCATTCAAGCACTCATCTCATGGGGAATTTCAATGTTCAAGTGATCTCAGATTGAAAAGGATTAAAGCAAGTATTCTCAAAGGGGTGCTATAGAATTTTTCAAAGAATCAAGTTGATCCTAAACAATGAATTATAAATGGATTCTCCAGAATACAAAAAAAAATTGAGCCAAGGATTTCAGAATAGACCTGAAGTAATATACAAAACCTATATTTGTAAAAAAATCATAACCATCATTTCTACAATATTCTCAACAAATGCAAATGAAATAATAGTTGTCTTGAGGTTAAAAAAAAGCAAAAAATGAAAACAGGGTGGGGAAGTAAGTATCCAGAATGAAGAAATTACTTTATGTCCACCACAGGAAAACAAAGTAAATACAAAGCCTCTACAGAAATAAAATATCAGAGAGGAGTGCGGATCCGGTCAACAATCGAATAACCCATGAATGGGTGTCAATAGATCAGGTTTGAATCAAAATGTCAGAGATAAACTATGTAACTTACCACATGGGCCAACACTTTGAACCCAAATAAAAATATTGCCCTAGTCTAAAAAGAAAATCCAACAGAGTTGAGGTACCCATCAACAGATTATTATTACGACTCAAGGTAAAGGGAAACAGTCCCGATGGAGAAGGGTAAACATTCACCCATAGAGTTTTCTCTTGACAACACATCTACTCGAGCTCAAACTTTGAATCAAAGACACTACAGTGTGTGAAACACAAATACCCAAATCAAAAACATTAGATTTAGAGTTAAGGGCAGAGTAAGGTTGCGATGAAAATGGAACCCAAATGGATTTCGAGCACAGAAAATGCAAAGCTTCTAGAGAGTAGAAGAGGTTCAGATTTCAACAATGGTGGAAGAGTTAAAACGAAATGCCATAAGCCCAAATGATGGTCATTTTTCAGAACTTGACTGGGAAAACCCTTATCTAACTCTCCAAGTTAGTCAAACCTGGGATCTCTAAAAAATGACAGATAAAAATTACCCAGAATGGAAATCATCCAACAAACCCTTCACAACCATTCAAGGTAAGCTAACAAAAGAATTACAGAGATCATAATAATAAAATACAGACCATTTTCAAGTGAATAAAAGTTCTTCTTTTTACGACACCCATTGAAGATAAATTTGCTCAAACCAGTATTCAAAAGTCACTTACCTTGTTACAGTGAATGAGCTTGAAGATTTCAACCATGCCAACTAACTCGCAAAGATCAAGAACCAAACAAAACTGAAGTTCAAAATGGCAAACAAGTCTTCTTCAAAACCCTCGCAGAAACTCCAATAGACCATCAAAGTCTGAAGAACAATAATGTTGGCCGCCTTCACATTCCCACACAGAGAGCTCAAAAAAAAGAAGAAGAATGGCTATGAATATACCAAATACAAAGTCACAAAGGCCCCACAGGCTAGGGAAATGCTTAAAGCGAGCTCGATGCTCTAATAATGGCATCGAAGAAAATTTTTTTTCCAGGGCTTCACCCACATAGTGAAAGTCCAAATGAAATGATGTTTAGGGTTGAATTGATCTTACAATGCAAACTCAGAGATGAATTAGTAAAATTAACCACGGTTTAAAGATCAATGATCAAAAAATGACAAGTACATAGATCAAAGGCCAAAGATCAAGCTCCGCGAACAATGCAAACCATGGTTAAAATGCATTTATGACATGATAGAAACCCTAAAATCATGGTTTAAAGATCAACGATAAAAAATCAACAAGTACAGAGATCAACGCTCACAAATGGATCATCAGAATCAATGCAAAGTAGTCCAAGTGAAATGGCGGTCATTGACCAACTTATTCAATTGCCAAATTTTCAAATTGTAAAACTTCCACCCATAGGCCCGACAAGGACATGTGTCATCACCAGAACAGAAAGCAAAAAGTGGGGGTCGGCCCTTTTTAAGTTTTGAAACCTTTTTCAAAAGTTAAAATTTCCAAGCTTTCATCCACAGGAAAGCCAAGGCCCAGAATAACAATGTCACCATTACAACAAAAGTAGAGGCTCGGGGATATTTTAAGTTTGAAACTTTTGCAAAAAGGTTAAAAGTTCCAAAATTTCCCACAAGCCCAAGCCTCCATGGCTGAAACCCTAAACCACAGGTTCAAGATCGATGACTGAAGATGAAAAAGGACACAGATCGATGGCCCAAAACGATCAACAAATATCAAAGCAAACTCAATTTGAGTTACATATGCCACTGACAAAGTTACCAAGGGGTGAGTCACCATGGGAAGGGGGCCAACCCACATCACCAATCAAATTATCATTGCATTGAATTTCAAAGTCCAAACTATAGTCATTTCCAAATAATGCAAAATTCCATCATACATGCTTATCACCGAAAAGGTGAATTTTGAAATATGCCAAGGCCGATAACTATGGGGTGGCAACTATATACTATAGTACTCATTACAAAGGTGGCAAACTATGTAGTATGGTCATGGTAAATAATCAAAGGTGGCCAAGTATGGTAGTGTGAAGGTGGTCCCCACTTCAAGGAGTTAGAATTGATTTGCAGAGTGTCACTCATGTGACCATTTTGAAGGAGATGTCAACATCAGAGACAAGGGTGGTCCCCACCAAATGGATATTTGGATGAATTATTTTGCAAAGTATTGCAATTAATGTAATTTTTTCTCAATACACAGGAGTATTTTTGCATGCCTTCACAATAGGACATAATAGAGAAGAAGACAAAGTTACATGTTCATGGAGAGAGACTTGCCTAGCAAGCAATCTTATTTTTAGCAAATTATTCATCCTTCTCTTCTTAAAATAGAACAATCAACTTCAGTTTGACTATATTGTAATTAAGGCTAATAATGCCTATTTGTAATTGCATGCTCTATTTTTATTCCTTTATCTATTATTAAATAAAGGATAAAAATAGAATGCATGGGTGAGTACAAGCCTTAGGCTATTTTTAGGAAGAGGGTGAATTTTATTTTTGCTATATATTGTGTGCCTTTACAAAGCACAAGGGGGACTTTTGGAGGACTTTTGGATATAGGAGTACTTGAAGCAATTTTTTCCAGTTTTTCCTTCTGAGTGTGAAGAATTTCTGCCTTACCAATTATTTGTAGTCTTGTGTATGTTTCTATTAGTCTTGTGAATGCAAATTCCCTATTAAATCATCTTACCTGCTGCAAATTCAAGTATTTTCTGATAATTTTAATGTGCATGTTAACTTATTATTTGTTGTGATAATTTTTCCTCAATACAACTCCAAGTGTTTTTACCCTTAATTTCTGTAGAAAACTGTTGGCTCGTGCATCAAAATCCTTCACATATCAATTGTGCATATACTCAGTCAAAGTCCTCATACAAATTTGGTGTATCACCTTAGTTTTAATTACTTTACAGTCATCTTTTACTCTTAAACCCTAGAATCAATTTAGGATACATCAACAAGGAACCAACCTTGATACCAGAGACTCACCTCAAAATAGGTATACCCATAGACACTTGAGGTGTTTCCATTGTATCTACGAAAGAGAGAGAAACACGCAAGAATAAAAATATCCTACACAAATTGGGTTACAAACATGGGACATCAATAATTCAGTCATAAGACACACAAGACCATCATAGCCGAAAATAATATACAAATGTGCACACTAAACATAGGGCAAGGCCCACAAACAAGATAAAATAATGATAGATAATGGAAGACAAGCAAACATGTAGTCATGTAAACATGTAATCCTGCAAAACAAGTGTTGCACATGGAACACCCGTTAGCATGTTAGAGGAATAACCAATATGTCAAAGCATGTATAATCAATTAATGTAAGATGTGAAGTACAACATGAAAGAATAACACCTAGTTGAGACAAATGTGGATGCCCTTAACGACCAAAGTATACTAAGAGTAAAAGGTGAACATCCATACTACGTGTAGGAATCCAGATGATCACACTAAAAAGGCTTGAAAACGCATGTGTGGATGGTATAGATGATGAAACATAAGATATCAATCTAACATGTGTAATAAAGTGAACATGTAAAACACTAGCAAACAAGAATAAATGTCTCCAAGACATTACAATGTATCAGGATGGATGAAATAGAATACAAGATGGAATGATAAGAGTTGTGTGACCACGAGAGGATGGAGATGTATGTAGTGAGGTTTATTCCCCCTCAATAGTCAATAATGAACCAAATAAAAGTGCGTTATCGAAATGGTCGAGTAGTGTATTTTGTGTCTAACGTGCTATGGTGAATGTGTATATGTGGTAGTGGTGATGGTATGCAACATGTAGAAGAAATGTGTGGAACTTATAGCCTAAGTGTATACCACTATGAGATGAATCATAGAGTGATGATTTATCCCTAAGCGTATATCACTATGAGATGAATGGGTAAGTGATGATTTATCACTAAGCGTATATCACTATAAGATGAAAGGAGAATGTGGTGATGTAACCTAAGTTGTATACTACTAGAAAATGATGGAATATATGACGATTTAGCCTAAGGCATATGCCACAAAGAGATGAACAATAAGGGAGTGGTTATGTAACATATGGTGTATAACACTATAAGATGGTAATCTAGGTAACAATTTAACCTAAGGTGTATGTCAATAACACTAGAAATGTCATATGAAAGTAAGAAATGTGTAATAAATGTAAAGTCCATTTGATTTATAAACCCTTGGCAGTTGAGTATGGGTGATGAACTAAAGTGTGTCATCGGTAGTGAGTGCAAACACATAGAAGAAAATGTAGTGTAGAGACCAAGTGATGAATATGATTTGTAGATGCACGATATGTGAAAGGTGATACTAAATGTGTAGGATGTATAATATGTAATGTGTAAGGTGTAATGTAATTGGTGTAGATAAACTCGTAATGTAAAATGTAGTGAGGAAATGGGTAAGTGCACCAAGTTGGGGGACAATTAAGTGGACATCAAATCCTGAATTTTACATTAAAAACAGCAAAACATCAAATTTAGTCTTCCGCATGGACTTGAACCATGCCGAAAAGTAAAAACTATGTCATAAAAATGGTACCATTGCGTAGGGGAGACTATTAGCTTTGTAGAAATACTGATTTTAAAGTGAATAGAAGAGGATAAATATCATTTTATAATTTTTTACTAATAGTAGGTCTTTAAGACACTTTTTCCCATGAATGTTTATGTCTACGTTTAAGACTGCAAAATTTGTTTCACTTATCAAAATGTGATAAAACTTATACCATCCCAACCGTGGTGAAATTATATACATGTTCAAAAAAAAATTATTTGATTTCAATATTTTTTGATGAAGTTATGGCGGGCAAACGGAAAGTGCTTTGTTTTCTTTATGTTTTCATACCACTTTCACGGAAAAAATCATAAAAAATAAAATATTACTCAAAAAAATATAAAATAAAATCCATCCCAAGATAGATAGTGGCATATAACTTCTCACCAAAGGAAAAAAATATATATCAATTTTTGGTCATCCAAATTGTGGGCAAACGGACTATAATCTTATCGGCGTTTTTAAAAAAAAATACCAAGTCATTGAATTTTGAGTGTTTAATATAGCTAATCTTGTCCATTTTTTACAAAAATTAGTATTTTAGAAACTAGATTCCAGATGCTACGATTCATATTAATATAATTTTGTCTAATTTTGAGTGTATGTATTGCTAATAATCCCTACAAGTTGATATTATGTTGTTATTTGCAATATGATGTCCACGGATGACCCTATATTTGTCCATCAACTTCCCGCACTTACCAAATGTAAATCTAGAATGATATGTAATGTAACCTAGTGTAGTGTGTAGAATATAGGTGATGCCTCTATATGTTTCCAAAAGGTAAAATAACCTAATGGTGTATGTGATATGTGAGGATGTATTATAATGTAAAATGTAGATTAAGTGTAGGATGGAAGGTGTATGATGTGTGATGTGTGTGATAAACATGTGTAGTTTCATAGTGTAGTGTGTGGGGTTTAGTGTAGAAGTAATCCTCAATAGTCTAGCGTGAACCGAAGCATAAGAGTGTGTCATTGAGTAACACTATGCTAAAGTATAAAAAAATGAGAATGTGAAAGTATTTCTTGAAATTATGCTAATGTAAAGTATCAAGAATGCGAGGATTGTGATTTAGGAAATATGCTAGAATGAGTGTGTGGCACTAAGGCCCGTTGTCAAGTAGATAACGTTGTCATGATGAAATCCTACTCACAAGGATCAATACCCTCGAGTCATCGAATGAGGAGCTTCGTAGAGGGATATGTTGTGGTAGAGTGTATAGACATTCAAACATATCTTCATCATTACGGTAGATGTGGTGAGTGAGGAGGTACTAAAATTTCATTAAGTGTTATTTTGTCACAAACTATCGGAGGTAAAAATAGTTTCCAAACATGTGTGGCCTACTTATGTCATCATTGATGAATAGTTCACATGTATAAAGAGGTAAGTGGATGGGTATTCATGAGGAAGAGGATGATAAAACATCAACAATGTGGATAGATCCCTTATATAATACCATAACACTAGTAGATGGAGGTTTTAAGAGTGTTCATTAGGCTATCGAACACAAAGGTTTCAAGTAGGAATAATCTACTCCTAAAGGGGTAATGTAAAGTTGCCTTAATGTTTCATCCTAAGTTCAAAAAGGATCAATACATCAAAATCCTCGAGTCATCCAGTTTGATACACTGAACAACACAAAAAAAGGATAATTTTTTTTTGACACACACGAACAACAACATAGAAGTCCATCCACATTGACACTCACAACTAACTCTGGGAACCAAACCATGGAAATGTTCACAAAGGATAAGAAATGAAGTTCCACATGACACTCACACAATGATTAGGTTATGATTGAAGGTTATATTTTTGATAAAACACCCTTTAACTCATGACTTATGTTTTCAGAGAGATTCAAGATACAATTTGTACAAATTCATCTTACCAACTCGAGTTATTTTCTTATACACTTTAGTAGAGTAGTTCACTTAAAGTCTTCTCCTTTATGACAATTAATTGTTTAATTCCATTATTTAATAAGGAGATAATTTATTTCCACAAGGCCATCTATCCATACTTACGTCACTAAAATTCGCTCAAAACCTTGTTACCACATGGATTCGTGATCAACATAATTAAGAGGAAATTACAAAGTACCTTGGGAAAAGTTAAGAGAAGGAGGTCAAGTTGAATTCCTCCTTAAGACGTCATTAGATTATTACCAAGATTTTAATTGGAGCTGGAGGTTTTATCCATAATTATTAACATTTTACTTAGGCTTCCACTGAAAGAGCTTTACAAAAGGAGATTATTTACTTTCTAAAAGGCCGAGAGATAAATTGAATGGTTTCTAAATTTTCTTCTCCTACTTGTTAAATCTTATTATCTTCCAAAAAACTAACCATTGTTTTCCCTTAAGCTTGTTTAAGAATTCACCCAAAAGGGGTAGTGTTCACTAGTTTAGCTAGGGTTAACAAATTATAAAATATTTCTTTACAAGGATAGTTTCACCTTTGATTATTTCAGGAATCTATTGTTCTCAAGTAAGTCATCTCTACATTAATTTATCTGAATATATATATATATATATATATATATATATATATATATATATATATATATATATATATTATATTTAGTTAACTTCTATAAGGGTTAACCACTCCATTTAATTTTACTTATATCACATCATTACAAGGTGTCAGAGAGTTTTGACTTAACACTTTATTCTCAAAATCAAGGTTTTACAATACTTATGCCAATGTAATGATTGAATATCATTTCTCACCAAGGTAAGTTACTAGTCTAACAACAAAAGGAAAGAACATTTCACCACGTAGTTTTTCCGAACATACCAAGACAAGAGATCTTCTAAACTCCTTGCAAGCAAATTTACAAAATTTACAACGCATTGAACTTTCTACAAAGAACTTCATAATTTGAACCGATGAAACTTTTACACTCTTTTCCTTTAATCTACTCGCATAATCCATACTGCACAAATATTTACTAGAGTCATTCAAGCTAGAATCGAGCATGATAAGATATAAACCTCACCTAATAATTTATGCCATCTAGCATTTAAATAAATGAAAGTTTGCAATACTCCTTATCAAATAAATTTCTAACATACATTTAAAACTTAACTACACATCTCATGATAATACATTTCATACTCTTTAATGTTCACTTCCTTAAGATCTCGCTTACATAACAACACAATTCCAAGTGACTAGATATACAACCTTAACTGCAATCAATCATACTTAAATTACAAGAATAATAATAACGCTCACCTAATACCCTCGACCTACTTCACATATATAAGTATCCAACAATATTATCTTTCAATTAAATAAAAGAACCAACCACATTAAGTTTATATAATAAATACAAGTATCAATCTTATATTATTCATCGATATTACCCAAGTATCAAACCTTCATAGATAATCGTGATATGTAAGTATAATTTGGATATTTATCTCACAATTTTAAGAATATACTTATGTTAACAAAGATTCCACCAATCCAAAAGTTCATATATTATTTAGGTATCCTTTTGGTTGCTTATTCCATGTCTTTATATGTTTCTATTAGTATAAGGGTACAACTCATTGGAATGAGTTACGATCAACAATATTGTCATATTTTGCTAATATGTCAAAGATACATTTGACTAACTAAGATAAGTAAGCGTGGTCCAAGCCACTATAAATACAAGTATCAACACTATCTCAACTCCCAATTGAGATGCAAGTATCAATTTTTAGCTAACATAATAATCATCGTAAATGCCGTAAAAATAATCCACTCCTTAACCAAGTATTGAAATAACATATTTATCCTTACTCAGGTACCTTTTGATAACATAATATACCCTGTTATAGAATTCAACATCCACTTGCATTACCCCAATTTATGGGTATTAATTATTGTTCTACAAAATGAAGTTAAATAATTTCAAAGTCAACTTCTATCCTTACTTATACATGGTATGTACAGTCCCATTATGGTAGTTGTCACCTTTACTTAAGGTCAGTGCATGAATCCATTTTAGGTAGTTATCATAACTTCCCTATTCATATGTTTTCCTACCAAAAAGCATTCAACAAGCTTCTAAGTCAAAGTATAGGATAAAATTATAATTTCATATTCCAGCATTTCCTCAATTCATATGCCCGAGGGCCATCACATGTCATCAACCTTGAAGGGTGTACACATTCATGAGAGTTCTATGTATCCAATATTAATTTAACTCGATTTGAAGATCCAAGTAGTGCCTCAAACTTAAGCCATATAATTATTCACGCAAGACTAACGCCTTAAGAGCTTACCGTATTGCAAAAAGGTCACAAAATAAAAACCCCATTGAAACATGCTTCAGAGCATTCCAATCTAAAATAAGCTCATAGTAAATAATAATAGAGGGCCTAGTGAGGGGTTTTCAAAAAGCCCCCAAAGTAAACGATAATCAAAATAGTCAGATGGTATCTAGAAAGACCAAGAAACCAAGATTTACTCCCCAAAATAGAAGCCTCCAATCCTAATGGGGGGGTTTATATTATTATCAATCCACATTAAAAGACAAACATAGTCTTCCAAGAAAATTCTGCTTTCAAGCCATCTTCTACATGATAAATGCAATACAAGGAATATTCTAAATCTCGCTCACACGCCCCCAATATTTTCTATAGAAACCATTGTATCATAGGAATAATCATGGCAAAAGATAACCAAATTTATAAGATCGATAAGAGAGAATCACCGGAGAGATTTCTTCTTGTCAAATAGTAATTAAGATAAACCGGAAAGGGGAGAGAGATCAGCTCATGCAATTATGATTAAAAGTCATTTTGAAACCCATCTCTTTCTCGGGCATCTCTTTCAAGAAAGAGTCAATATATGTAAATACATGTTATATAATATCCAGAGTCCAAACACTATTTACTTAGCAAAACAAAAACACATCAACATTCCAAAAAGAAACCCACATCTACGAAGATTCAAACAAAATTGCAAAGATTGATTTACCCAAATACTAAAGGGGATAAATCGTTAAGAGAGAGGGTTAGTCTTATCATGCCTCGTTTAAAATGCATCCACCAAAGAACACATCCAGAGGGACTGCATAAGCCACACGTCCCACTAATCCACTTCTTTTAGCTTTGAAAACACCACTCTGTGCTCCCCTTAAGACGACACATCCAGGAGGAAAGCAAAGGAGAAAATGTCATTGTCTAACCCTCGCTAACCGCACCTAAGTGCTGAGCTCCAACGGTTTCAAAATCCCAACAACATCCTCGTGGCCGAGGCGAGGAAGGGATAGAGCAGGGTAAAAAAAAATGAGGATATTTACATCAGTATGCGGCCAACAAGAAAACAATGCTCCTCTCCCCCGAAACGTATCAGAAACAACATAAACCCATGTCCATATTTTGTGTTATCGTGCCCTCATCTACGGGGGTAGAGTAGAAGCAAATGGCACACGTGGGAGGAAAGATTGGATTCACGTATGGTACAGAAAGATGGGGAGGGAAAACGAGCAAGGCAAATAGTGCTTCATGAATATTCTCCGATATGAAATGCAGATCCACCTCTATGAGATTCTCTTCCATGAGTTACATCAGTAAACAAGTACGTTCTCAATAGAGAATCTTTGCAATAAATTTCATCACAGTCTCCTGTAACACTCTCACCTTGTCACATAGTCGATTTTGATAGAAAATATCTTGAAGGAGAATCCTCAATTTGAGGATGCATTCGACACTGGGATGATGACAAAATAGTTGGACAACCTACTTGGGCTTGAAGCTCTCAAAAGGCTTCTACTAAACCGCAACATGCCTACCGCTTTGGCTAATCCTTGTTACGCAGTCGTTGCCGTGGATTCCCCGACAAGAACACACCTCGCAAAGACCCAATGTAAGTGGAGGTAACACGCCCAGCTTCACTAGCTTGAAGCTTCATCTATAACCACCATATCAAACCCAACTGGGTGAGTGCAGGATAGCAAGGAAGGGGAAATGAAGCCAAGCAAAAATCCCTTCACCACAACTCACGCGGCCAAGGCGCAGAAGACAACAGGCACCATGAAGCACAAATGAAAACCCATAAAAAAAGAGACCTCCATCTGCAATCCCACGCGGCCAAGCCGAGCAACAAAGCCAGACAGAGGTAAAAGACAAACAAAGGGAAGATCAATAATAAAATCGATTTTGAAAGCTAAGTACTGGGCAAGCAGGGATGAAAACATACGGTGGGTGGGTAGTAAAATTAGTTTCATTAATTCTCACCAACCATATGCCAAACAAGGCACCAAAAGAAATAAAAAGAATATGGCAGAGGCCATACACTCTACCACGCACCCCTCTTGCCGTAAAATAAGGAAATAAAGAATCCAAGGACAACAATGTAGTCCACATCTCCTCATGTCTAGCATGTCACATCCATAATCAAACGTGGAGGAAAAGCAATGGGTGCAATAATAAGTGTACCTGGAATTAAGAATTACAACGAGGCGTGCGTGGATCGATTTCAAGCCAAGGTGTGAGTTGAGTGGCTGGAGTTTTTCCAATAAGATAAAAAAGAAACATGAACATTACTTCTTGAACAATGGAGCCACCAAGAAAACAAGCTCCTCTTCAAGCGAATCGAGGATCGCTTCTTCGGGACGGTAAAAAAGATGCATAAAATAACATTAATATAATTAATATTAATGGCGATACATTCGACAATCAAATAATAATAATAAATCGTAGATCGAAAAATAAAATAATAATAATGATAATATCGTTACTATTATTTTATATTATTTTTACTACTCCCAAAAATTATTATCCATGTTAATAATG